>JAJLYH010000016.1:0-165332 GCA_030571675.1 Arxiozyma telluris | reverse complement strand
ATTCATACCCTGTGTTAATCCGGTTACTTTCATTATTAAAACAAATTTACCACAAGGAAATTCAAGCTTACATTATTACGGATAGCAAGAATGCCATACAGAATATAAATGAAGGTAAAGAAATAGATTATAGAAATATTTTTTATGGAAGCAAGGCATTCAGATTAAAAGAAGAAATTAAAAAATACAATATGAAAGTAGAATATATTAACACCAAATATAATAAAGCTGACATATTGACCAAGCCACTAGATTTTAAAAGATTCGAGGGACTTACTTCAGCATGGATGAAATAAATTATTACTATCCAAAATTCTAGCATGGGTGGTATGCTGGCTTTTTTCCAATTTAGGAAGGTTATGCTGGTTTAATATTATTTATGCTAGAATTGCTCCTCGACAAAAATATATTATATATAAAAAGAAAATAAATAGATTATTCATATATAGGTTTATAGTATGTATAGTTATCATACATAGAAAGAAACCGAAGAAGTTCTTAATAATTTATATACCATTATATTATTATCCATTGATTTAACAGATCTCTTATATCATCATGTCCAATATTACCACCGATATGAATAATCTATCCATTTCTTCTCAGTTCTGTCGAACACTCCTTCTTCACCTCACCACTTTCAACCCTGTACCACTCTACCCTTTTCCCCATCTATCGCCTCATAAGATGTAGATTAACTTTTTCTATTACTCTACTCTCTATATTTCCATTCACCCCCATCTCCTCTTTTTTTCATCTCGATCACGTCCACTTCTAGTACTCTCTGTTCAACACCCATACACCCTCCTTACCTCATCACTTTTCATTGGAACCAATCTATACTTTTCCACTACTATCCTTTGAGAATATCATTATTATCATTCTCTACTACTCCGTTTTCTATATGACTATACATCTCCCCTTTCATTTCTGTTTTCATCTTTATCTACTCTCCTTCTGTACCTTTATCCACCTACTGTTAGAACATCTATATACTTTCATAGTCTCTTTGTCTGTACCTCAAATATTCCTAAACTTCACCCAATACCCCACTTCCACACACACACACTACTACTTCTCCTATCCTACTGTTACTTCTACGCTCACCGTACTGTTATGTCACCAACACCCATACGCCCATGTTCTAATATATATTTTTTTTATAACTTTCATGGTATTCAAACACAGTACCATACACTTCTCCCACTCCTCCCCACATATACGGTTTCCACACAAACTATCTTATTTTACTCTTCCCCCATTCACCAATCTCTCTTCTTCCCAACTAATTTTGTACTTCCTATCTACTCCTCTTCTCTCATTACTCTACATCCCATCACTATACCATTCATACACATCCACACCCACACAGATACACACCACTCTCCCAACCATACATCCATACATACCCCACACCCACCAACAACACCCATACTACATTGATCCCAATCACTCATCTCACACAAATTCACGTACATCCACATCACTGTCCTTCATACTCCATATCTAATACTTAATCTACCCCTATTACACTTCGTATCATCCGTTTCTACACAACTCACTATTAACGCACAAACTTACTGGATGTCTGTGGCCTTGACCCATACACTCATCACAATTTTGTGTATGTGTCTCTTCACTTCTTTTGTATGTTCATACTGTATACCTATACATTGATATAGTTTACATAAATAAATGACAATCTTATATTTCATTCTTCTCCTATTGATAAATAATATCTTTTCTATATGTGTATCCAAACGCTACAACTAACCTTGTCATCATAATAAAACCATTAACTAATAAGAAAATTCTTAACGATAATTATGATACTAATTCCGACAATATTCACGTCCACTCGCATACACATCCCTGTATTGTGATACACCACACTAATCCCACCATATCAACTGGAAGATAGTCCCATCCCCATCTTATCACATACACCCCACCCTCTCACTCTACTGCAACACCCTCCACATAACACACCAACACTCCCTCGCCACAACGAGCCAACACCCGTCTTCTGCCCACTCTACTTGTCTCCCCCGTCTGTCCAAAATACGGTCACTCAGAATACCCAAAGACCGTCCTCTACCACTTACAAACGACGTTCTCGTACAACTCTCCCATAACCCACTGCTGCCACCACAACTATATTACTCTTATTTTGACTACTCCATAACTTCGTTTTTCTCTGCTCATACCTTCCCACAAAAATCATTCTTTCCAAAAACACTTACCAACCATTCCTTGTTTCTTCACAAATACTCTTCCTGCCACGCACTACCACTTCTCCTGAAAATGACTTATTTGTGGTAATCTATTTTCCTATTCTCGACTACCTCTTCCAATAATTACTACAACACCTTTTCCTTGTGACAATTACTCTTGAGCTGGAATTGTTCTATGTACTCCACTCATCACAACAACTATTCCTGAAAACATCTGTTTCTCTACTCTCCGCATGATCCCATCACAACGCATCGAAATGCCTTTTGTATATTTTACAGAATATCTCCTGCTCCCATCAACGATTACTAGAGAGAAATTATCCTCTTCTATACACTATAATATTTATTCTGTAAATACTATTTTATAACAACACTGCCCAACACAACAACTGTACCACTGTTAATACCCACTTCACAGCTTATTGAGACTACACTCAACAACACTTATCTGACTTCCACATCATCTTCCCCAATTGTTTATTGATCTGACTATCCCATGACTTGCTACAACCATTCAAAATGGCTATCACAATCACTGGTTAAAAACACCTCATAATTATCTTCCAATTAAGAACACTATTTGCTGCAATAAATACATCGAAATTCACTGATACATTCTCACACATGATCATTACTATTGAAATTGCTTATTACAAGAATTACAACATATACTTATTAGGACACTATCTCCCATGATTATTGTTCAACTTACTAAAATTTCTACAACTAAAGTACTCCATTGATCACTTGTCTCTTGTGACAATATCCTATATTAATTACTCTACAATCATTCCACCACTTAACACCACCTCTTGTGATTATATCCACACCCATTACTATTCCATAAATGCTGATCATTTACAATTACTCGACAGAACGACAATATCTTGGATTGTCAACACACAACTGTTTCTTTACAACACTGTGTGATTACATTCCCTTCTAATAATTACTGCACTGTTCACCAATAATTTCTACAACAACAGCTATTTATTGAGATGGTTGTTCCCTCACCACTTAATAACTATTCCTTAACTCACTACATTATTTCTTGATCTGTTGAAACTGCACTCCAACATAACTATTTATTACACCAACTATTTTCTACAACTCAAGCACACCACTCATCGTGCTAATTTACAACTATTACATACTACGCTGCATCTAGAACTTCTTGTTCATTATTCAATAATAACTCAACACAGCTATCCTTGATACTACTTTTCTTGACAATTTGTACGCCTACGCACGCTCTTGTTATTTTCAGAAGGGAATACTGTTCCCACAGAACAGAACACTTTGTACAACACAACACACCATTGAAACAACAAAAAAGGGGAAATTTTCTACACATCACAATCTCCCATGTGAAAAATACAAAGTATGTTTGCAGTGTTCTTCAATGATAAGTGAATATACTTTACAAAATTACTCTAAGATATACATGTTATCCTCTATAAAATTATTCTGATCCAATATGTTTATGGATATAACTATTTTATAAGATGATTCTAGGTAAAACAGTCACAAGTTTACATATAATTAATATCGATATTTCACTATCTTACTCAACATAACCCCTTACAACAACTTTTACATAACTAAATAGAAATTACATATTAGCATACAGCCAGATTTACGTATTCTCTTTCTAAATATTTAACACAAAAATTAGCGGAAGTACTTATTTGTATCCAAATGAATTCTATCTTTTTTTATCCACACGATAATTTCACTCTCTATGTCGCAAATTCACAAATGTTCTATTTCCGCACTTTTGCAACCACCACCAGATTCCACTAATCTCTAGCTCTCCATACATACACACATTACCCAATACCTCTTCCATACGGGACTGGTTTATTCCATTCTTCTTCTCTTTCTTATGGCACTATCATATCTCCGTAGACCATCAAAACTCCGAACTTTTCGAAAAACTCCGTCCTCTGTTGTTTTTTCGCGGGATGTTTATTTTTCCGCTCTTGTTTATTTTTTTCCACGGAACAACCTATTTTTCCCTTTTCAATTTCTCTCTTCAAGAATCACCAATCCCGCGGGGCCGTGGGGAAATGTGTTTTTCTGAAAATTTGACAAAATGAAACTGAATTGATTTTCCAAATTTCTCTCTCCTTTTTTCAACTCGCAGAAACGAAAATAAAAAAGCGTAGAGATGTTTTTTTCGTTCTTTTAAAGATTGCTCTTTTTCATCTTTGATATACAGATATGTAAACAAAAATAAACATGACATATTGAACTTACCTGTATTCATCTTAATATCATGATAAAAAATATGAGCTAGATATGAATACACTCTCAATTGAATACAACACTGTTACCATCATATCAAACCACTAATGTACCTATTGAATTATTTTTATTCCATATTCAATAATTGCATTAAATAAAACATTGATATATCACAGTTCAATATAAAATACTACAACTACTACAGATATTATCTTGCCACCACACTATGACACAATTTTCTACGTTTGTTATCATAATGTCACTAATGATCTCTATTAATCCATAACATACAACATTATTTACAACAATAAAACATATTAGAACAAAAATATTTATCTAATGAACTGGACTGATATTAACAACTGACTCCAACTATTTTTTACCCTTGAATTATCTATTTCATTCAAAGATCACCAACTGTATGACATCATTGTTGACTATGAATTATCACTGATACAGAACTTCTACCCACATAAAATGGAAATCTAAATTACATATGACTTCTTTACTCTTGACTTATTCTACATTTATTCATCAACATATGTCGTCTTATAATCGATATCACATATGATGTTTTTACAACTACCATCGATATAGATCGCATCTCATCTTAAAACAAATATTATATAAACGTATCATACTCAATTACTCTTTGCATCACTTAACATCATCTCTTGACTCTCAATCTCTTCTCATCCAAGATCACTCTATTTTTTTTTTTAAATCTGAAAAATAGTTTCAAGAAAATAACAGTGATAACAATCACGCTAACAGATATGTAAACAACACAAGCACATTGGTTTCTCAATAATCAACTATGATCCACTCATTTTCATATGATACAATTTAGAACATTAACAGACTACCATTGAACATAATGTGATTGTACAATCTTCTATCTAATTATACTCCATGCACTCTACTGAGATATTGTTAACCATGGGAATACATTCGCTACAATCCATCTAATACATATATTATTACTAGGGTACATATCTATCAACGGAATACATTATTGTGATATAACTACTTTATAAATATGATTATTCAAGAATACTCATACACTTCTCGTCAACATCTCCAATGTAAAAGAAATGACTGTATATTACCTTACACATATGGAATGATTATCATATGAACATACAGACAACTAACTATAACATGATAACAGGGAATAACCAATCAATCTTCTAACTAAAATGGATGTATTAATTGTATTGTAGCAATGATAATGAGCATTATTTATTCCATTCACAATCCAAACAATTGATAATTCTATTACTCTTTGTTAGACATATCAGAATAAATATTGAAATGAATTATAACTTTAAAAAATCTGGATAATAAAAATGTAAACAAATTTTTACTATAAGCAATAATTTATTAATTATTATACTAGGGCTAATATAATGTCTATTCTAAACAGTATGCTATCTCTAATTAAACAACAATATTACCAATATGAAGATAATTAATAGAACAAGAACACTACTAATATGTTTATATTTTCTACTGTAATATAAATGTTTTACATATCCTCTAATAATCCATCTATAATTATATTCTTCATATTATTCATAGAATTATTAACTGTGTTAATTTAACAGACTTATTTTAAGATACTACAACTCATTATATTAATATAAACTGTTTTATTATAAAAATGAGATAAAAAAGGACAATAATCTCTAAATCTGTTACCATTACTTATTGAATATATTTTTGATGTTATCAGTATTATTAATTATTCATATTCGAACTAAGAAATATATCGTCATGCAAAATACTTTCACACTATTAAACTCGGTTTATCCATAAATACTAGTATTATATCGTTCAATAATTATTGTTACAGCTATATTAAATAACATATTACTATCTAACAAGTCAAACATTTTAGAAATATACTTACTTAAACTGTTGTGTATGTACTGTACATTTAACTCTTTCTCATTCTTTATCTTAGTAAATTTTAATTATCGAAACAACAATTCAACTTTTGATCATTTCAGTACACATACATGTATAGATAACTCAAGTTAAATATTAATAAATCTTGTAGTAAAATTTACCTAACTTTCAACAAAATTGATATATACCAATACTCTTTTGAAACTTCAAAAAAAATTGAATACATCTTCAACTTTATTTTTCTTTATCTGGTAACATCATTCTAATTTTATTCAACTGGAATATTTTAGTAGTACATGATTTCATATTACCACTAATTGACTAAATAGCACTTATAACAAAAGACACTTGAATGGGCAAAATACTAGCGTAATATACTTCATTATAAAAATAGGATAAATGAAAACCTATGTAGGACGCTGTACATGACTGTAATAGATATGAAAGTATGAAATATTGCTAACTAACACATTAGGTTTTCTGTTGTATCTAATGATCTGTCTGTAAAACTGCTTTCATCTTTATTCCATATTCATCCATAGTTATTCAGTATTTTATCATGTTTGTTGTTACCACCACTTATAAATCTATCAACTTCACCTCTTAATAAATACAGGCACACAAACTCTCTCGAGCAAAAATGAAAAAACTCGGCAATCTCCGAAACACCTACTCTACAAAAAAAATGGAACAGATCCCCCCCAAGCACAAAAACACAATAGAATCCAGAACAAATACCGGCGAAAAATGTGAAAAATTCTAATTCTTGCGTGTCTTTACTACCGCAAATTCTTGCTTGTATGGCTGTCGCATAGAATTCTAAGTATTTATTATCTACGTTTATATTTTCTTTCTTTTTTTCATCTTCGAAATTTTTATTTTAAGAGAATGATTTTTCTGTGAGACTCAGATCTCTTTACTCTACACTCGCACATCTCCTATAAACTAATAATCTTTTCCTTTCAAAGAAATTAAAACGTCTTTAATAATGTGAATTATGATAATAACTCCAACAAACTGAATATATTACATTAAAACTATCTACATGTTCCAACCAACTCATCTATAAATCTCATTTAGATTTACAATTTCCAGTTACGTTACTTCTACTTTCCTCTCCGTCCACATGTAAAAAAAAAAAAAAAGAATTGTGGGAATATGCAATTGTAGGCCTGTAATAGCATAAACATATTTTACTTACCCACTGTCAATTAATAATATATCATTTCAGTTACTGATCTTTTATTATCATTACACTATTAACATAAAAATTACATACATCATTATTTACAAACTGTCCATTCTACATCTTACTTTTTCTTTTTGTATCTCCCTCTGTAGATAGCTTAAATTATTTAGTGTTATTCCTAAAAATACAACAAAAAGAGGAATACGTTTGCCCCGATAGAGGACCCACGATGTTGTGTATTTAATGAAAACAAGGAACGATTTGGGCATAACATGGTTTTCAATCATAATATCATCTCTTAAAATTTTTTTATACAACTCACACTCGAACAATGCCCATACCATTGTTATTAATACAGGGATATACTCTAAATCAGATGGTAATTCATTTAAAATTAACTCCTCCCTGTCACTTCTAGGTTGACACTAATACCATGCATCAATATCAGATAGAACATGTCGTTTGTAAAGCGCAAAAATGGCACTGTCATTAAATTGGGCAACTTGATTAATGTTTGCTGCGTCTCTAAACACCGCAGAATAATAAACTAATAATATATAATATAATAAATTGTCGTACCACAAAGGTGCATATTGAACTGTTCCCTTCAAGACCAGTAAAACAACATTTATTTTCCTGGTCCGTATGATTTTAAAATATTCTTTAAATGATTTTTCTGGATCTGTAAATGCATTTCCAATGTCACATGAATGTTTTGGTGTTTTTAGCACGGCCTTATTCAATTGTGCAAGATCTTTTTTCACCTCCTTTCTTGATCTCTGCAGGATCATAAACAAAAACAGACAAGCACCTCTTTTTATCAATTTACTTTTTTTCTTAACGTAGTCTTCCTCGCTGCTGATTATTTTTTTAATGGCAGGATATTCGTACATTAGCTTTCCAATTGCTTTAGATGTCTGGTTGCAGTAAACCTCATCATGCTCCGTCATTAAACAGTCTTCACACAGATGTGAAGAAATATAGTCATCCACAAAACAACATATTTTGGATCAATATTTAATAGAAGATACTGTGTTGATGTGCGGTAATCTTCTTTCAATACATCTTTCCAATTATTAAAATACTGATCAGAATCCTTTTTTCTTAGCAATTTTTTAATTTTTTTTATTAATCCCTCGTCGGTCGTATCAACCTCAGGATCGATTTCACCATGTGATTCATCATCATCCATCACTAGATCAGTACCTTGCGCTAAATTTTCTTTCAATCTCTCGATTCTTGGATCATCCTTTGAAAAGCCGCAGCAATTACGATGACCCTCATTTGGAACCCCAAAAAACCCAGCAATTTGTTCTGAAATACACCTATTCCACACCATTGCTGGAAATAACCGACCTATTTCAGTGTTATTTGAAATTCCTTTTTTTCCTTCAACTGCAAGAATTCTGATAACCCCTTACTCTCTGATACGACCGACCGTTTGTAAATAATCAATACAGCTAATAAAACAATTAAGCAGGCATATAAATTGCACAGACCTGCAGTCTAGGCCATTAGACAATAACTTTGTGCCCACTACAATTCTTACAACTGCATTTATTTTTTCAAACTCATTGAATATCTTTCTTTTTCTATTCTCTGTGCAATCAGCATCTACCATGCCCACTGCACTACAATTATTAACCCATTTGTATACTTGACGCAGTGTGTCTTTTTTACTGAAAAAGAAAGCAGCTTTTAAACCAGTTGTATTGGCAAGAAATTTGCGAATCAGCCCAACTCTTTTCTTAATAAGTTTTGTTGGCCTCATCCACTCCACGTTTGACTCTATATTCATATCAGGCACCCTCTAATGTAGTTGACATACCTGCAGCTCTCTTCAAGATATCTGGAAATTTGCCTGTCACTTAGAATTCAGTTGAACAAGTCCCTCTCCATTGTTGCAGATAAAAGTATAATCATCTTCCATTTGTTCCATGAAAGATTTCTAATATTACCAATAGCCCTTCTAAATTTGGATTCCGTGAATAACGTATGTGCCTCATCAAGGACCAAATATCCTAGCTTGCAACTGGAATAGCATGAGCTTTCCCAGTTTCTTATCTTTTTACCTATTAACTCATCCCTAAACGCTTCAAGGTATCCAACAAACACGTCTGCTGATGATTCAGTTCCACTATTATCATTGGCAAAAAAAATCATATCTCTGACAACCAACCTCCCCCCTTCTCCAGTTTTTTCATTGTAGCAACTTTCAACGACTCATACGGGACACAGACGAAATGTACGTAATGGACCTTGGAATGTTCTTTTGACACCATCATTGGCAGGATGAATGACAAAGACTTTCCAAAAGACGCAACAGCCTGCAGTCCCACCAACTTTCTGTTACTCAGCAAAATCATATTTACAAACTCTCTTTGATCCTCAGATTTTAACTTAAAACTGTTGATTGCAAAATATTTATTCCCAACATCGATCAGGTGGTAGTTGTCTATTGGGGGTTCTATTTCTACATTTTCCACTTTAGTTTCTGTACCTTTTTCAGCACCAATGAATTCATGGAATACCACGCAAGTAGCAAACATTTCCTCAAAAGTGAGTTCACTACTCTCGATAAACCTTGTATCAACACCATTAAATCCCCTGAATGTATCAGCAGAATTGTTAAAGCCCTCGGATATTCTCTGATGTACTCTCATGTTGATGTGTGGGAAGATGACATATTTCCACAATGAAATGACTTTCCTTTTCATCTGAACAATTGGGAAAATTCTTCAATACATTTGTGAATTGTTTCAAATCAAATAGTCTATGGTTCTTAATATCCACAAATGCAAATATTTTCATGCAGAGACATCATCATTAAAATGTTGAAGAAGCACATATATTGACATATCTGGGACTAATTTAATTAACTTGATATTGTGACTTTTTCAGTGTAATTAGTATTTTTATGACTGTGATATATCCATAATAAATAAATTAATTGATTGATTCAGTCTCTAGAGCCAACATATATGCTCTTAGTACTTCATAATCCTGATATATATAAAGGGCATGTTGTTTTATGTATATTAAAATAATGTACTGATCTATTCTATATATATATTATATGTTTCATTATGTAAGAAAAAGAACAACTTGCGAGCATAATACCACATAACGTGTCAACTACTAATGTTATTTCTAACTCCGATACTACATTCGTAGCAACAACACTATGGAAGCCATCACTAAATTCAGAAAAGCCCTTCGAACACTACATATCTACATCTTGTTGAACCTATCGTGTTCTTTAAAGACTTGTGGCACTCTCTGTTGGAAAACAGAGAGTATATGCACTGTATTTCCTTATTAAAGACCTTTATGTTATATCACTGTCTCTATCAGATAATTAAGAGGTGTACTATGTGTTGTCTCTGACTGAGATATACTAATGCAAAAAATCTGATAATACAAGAGAGATATTGGCATGATATAAATTATGGATATGACTCAGTAGGGGGTTTCAAATACAAATATTGCTCTGTGTTTCCTGAATATTGTTTGACTATTCAATATGATTGGAATGATGTCTGGAGTGCATTGAATTCATCCATTGGTGATATAGTTGCATATCAGGATATCGATTTTGGTGATGTTGACATGAATGATACAGTTGAAGGGAGTCGGTATGTTTTAATGGGAACAGGTAAGCTAGTTGTTGAAAGTTATGTTTCTTTCGGTAGAAATTTTGAAACATGTGATAGGACCCTGTTTGATCAGCTGGCCAGATAAAAATATTACACAGTTACTATATTATTATCATATCCTTTCAAATTTATATTGTGATAGTAATTTCCTGGGGCTCATGCTAAATAGGTACTAACAAGTCATATACTCTAAAATCTTGATGTTACCTTTCTCTATTTATGATGTATAAAATTACATAATGTAAAATTATTAAAGATACAATACATCAAAATTTAGGTAAACAAGAAAATCTGGAGATTTAATTAGATTAACCAGGGGAATTTTACTTAAGTCTAGTTTGAAAAGGTTTCCAGATCATTCCATCCAAAAATGGCATCAATTCGTGCAAAATAAGAGGCCACAGGTGCCCTTTAAGGAAAAAATTCAAAGTGTTGCTTAACTAATATTTTAAAAGACTTACCTCCTCACAAAACTATCATGGAATTGTATCTGTAAAGTTGTGAAATACTATTTTATCTTTTATATTTTCACATCTTACCTATAAAAAAAGCGTACATGTATTCATAGAATAGTTTAAGAGTAGATTATATTTATAAAAATATTGTCAAAAAATTATCAGCTGTTATCATCACATTTTGTTCAGTAAAATGTTGTTTATACATATAGAACTTATCATAACAAGCTATCCAACCTCCAATTATATTATTCTTTATAATTTCTCTAGTCTCCTTTTTGCTAATGTATGGATCACCCAGTTTTCCTTGTTGATATAATAGGCAGCACTATAATCATCACAGCAAAAAAGAACAAAAAATAAGCATTTCTGCTGTTTTTTCTGCAAAGTACTACTGTTTTTACTAATCAGCTATTCAGACACAAATAGTGAACTATAATTAGCACTCTTCTGTATATGATTTAGGATTATCAAAACATTTGCGGTTTCATCAAAACACCTTTTTTGATCTGCTTAAGGAGTAGCACGTTTTAAAAAAAATGTTCTCGTATTATTGTTGTTAGAAAATATAGTATACCAGGAAGAAATGGAGTTATAAAGAGTAGTACCATGAGTAATAGTGAGTGTCGGTTATTTCTGCCACAAAAAACAGTTTCAGAATCTTTCTGACGCAAAAATATTTTATTTTGTGCATCACTCATAGCATCTTTAATTGCTCTGGGTGCTTTCCAGCCTACCATCAATGTTAGGACATTTATAAAAACCGACTTGATAGCATTTGCAACATATTTAGCACAGTTACCATTTGATATAAACTTAAAGTTTGCACGACAACTAATATGAGCATTCTTAACAGCTATAACTGAATCTAAAATCCCACCATCCTCTGCAATAAATGCTCCCCACCATGCAAATTTAATCCAAATAGGAGGTTCTCTGTTAAAGTATACAAATACCATCTGTATACTTAATAGAACATGGCTATACCATGGAAATGTAGGCTTTGCTAAAATTTCTTCACCTGCTGGTGTAATACAATGTGCAAAAGTTAACATGGAAGTAAGTACGATAGTGCCTGCTAACCTCATCTCCACCATCTACTTGTTGAAAAATAGGAGCTCAAGTGACTTCTACCTTTGGCTAATAGTAATAAACTAATAATAGTGCTTGTAACTTTGAGTGAAAATTATGAAACAATACTTAGTTCTTTTGTTAAATAAATTCCCCGCAAAGAATAATAAATGGTGTGTAATTTAATATTATGTTCTTCAAAAGTGTCCATATATATAACATATATGGAAGTAGTTTTCCTTTTTCGCTTTAGGAGAAAATGTACAGTTCTCAAATCGATTGTCTCTCAGGATTGTTGATATCCTTTTACCTTTGATTTTAGACATTGAAAATTTTGATGCATTCTTCCATAAGGAAATGCGCCTAAGATATTTGTTATAGCTAGTGATCATGATTATAAGGTTGGTTTTTTATTTATCATGGTACCAATTCTGCAGTCTCTTTATATAAAGTATATAATACATATGTTACTACAATAGATTTTACATAAAACGTTTAGAAAGAATTTGTAATGTTTGTTTTATCATCTTCTGCTCCTTATCCTCCTATACATAATTTTACTTTTGGAACAAATAAATTGTTACTCCTTATTTTTTGGTCGGTGTAGCTCGTATGTGTTTTTACTCTTTACGTTGTTAATAATGCTTACTGATTCATACATAATTATCGTCCATATTATTTGCTACTATATTTCTAACTTTTAAACGGTAGGATAACAATAAAAAGAATTGTTACAATTGGAAGTTTCCTATTCCCCTCTTAATTGGAGAATGTTAATCTTAAAAATAAGTGTCTTTATAAACTGTTCAAACCAATTCTTTCCTATTTATTTTCTAATAATGGCTGCTATTGATCTGATCAACAAAAATAACTGATGAGAAAGTTAGTGTAAATTCTGATATAATATATCCATGTATTTTATATATCAACTAGTCACATAGGAAAGAATTTTTGAGATTGAAAGGGTTCGATTGAGTCATCACCATATTATGTGCAACTCCTGTATGTGAGTAAAAATTGTGTTTAATGCACAATCCGCAATTAGAAGGATACTTTTACGTAACTATGGATTCATAAAAAAATAAACAGTAAAAACTGTGTTTTATTTATCAAGATGAAGAATATATAAATGGATATTCTACTCATTTTATTTGCAATCTGGATGAAGAGAACTTGTATGATAACTTATGTATTTTATATATTTGCATATTATATTTATTCTTAGGTAAAAAGACGAAGTAGGAAAGTATCGTTTATATTGTATATTAGGTTAATTACTATTATTGAAGATTATACTTTATCACCGTCCATAAAATAATGATTCATAACATAATAGATATCACATAGACAAAGTCTCTTCAACCAGAGGATTTCTTGCTCCACTATCTTATGTATATATTTCCATGGAGCCATCTAAGCAGTACTGCTAGTACTTGGCTATTGGTTTTTGCAAATATTTCGATACGCAATCATTGTGGGTACCAAATTTAATATCACAATAACTAATTTGCATGCCCGAAATGTCATAACAAAACTTAATGAGATCTAACAAAAACGTCTCAGGCATGTTCAACATCCCTAGGGTTTTGAAGTAACATCGGCTAATAACACAAATATATCTTATATTTGAGAAATCATGTATATAAATAAAAAGATATAGCTTATAAAAGGAAAAATGTATATATCAATGTTTAAATAATCAGTCTAATTACAAAATCTTCAACTACCAGTATCACATTTTGTCCAATGAAAGGTAGAAAGGGGTGTATCTGCGTAGTATACTCTAAATGATAATTGCCAATCCTCTGTGCTACCATCTTGTTCATAAGTATATAATTTGTAGTAATCAGCTACCCAACTGCCAGTTATATCATTTTTCACAATTTGATCAATTTGGCTAGCTAGCTCTCCACTAGCATATATCCCTCCCCACTTTTCATGGTTTGCACAATAATCAACACCATAATAGCCACTGCACAAAGGATACAAAGAGTATTCTCTTTTTTGTAAAGTACCGTTATTATTTCCTATTGAATACTCAGACATAAGCAGTGAGCCACAACTAGCATTTTTTTGTACATGGTTTAGGGTTATCCATGCATTTGTGGTTTCATCAAAATATCTTACTTGATCAACAGGAGGAGAGCCCCGTTTTAATAGGGTCTTTCCCGTAATATTACTATAAGGAAAAATAGTAGCCCAGGAAGAAATAGAATTAAAAAGAGGACTGTCATTATTAAAAGATTGTCCAATGCAGACACAAGTTCCATTTTTAATGCATTCTTGCTTCCATTAATTTCTTTATTTGTAAATGAATCAACAATAATACACCAAGATAAAAATCGGACATTTTCCCTTTTGGGTAATTCCGATGAAAACGAGTAAATGGACATTGTTCATTATATAATTTATTTTTTTTTTTAAAAAAAGGACAAAAATAAAAAATAATAGTAAATATTACTATTGGTTTTGTTCTTAATTAGACTCTTCCTTTTGAACAACCTTATCATGACCACTTATCTGGGACATCAGAATAAATTAACTTCTTTACAGAGTAAAAGGGAGGAGTGTAAGATTAGTGAATTTGCACTCTCATAAAAGATAAAGTTACAATAGAAATTCAGCTGAGGGTGAAAGTTTTTTCTCTATTTGAAAATGTAGAATCTAATGACAACTTTGTATTTTCATATTATATAGAGATGTTAGTTAGTTATATAAAATATGTTAGGAGGATATTCACCAGTTACCATAATGAGTAATCTTATATGGGTGTATAATAACTGATAAGGTTACAGATTATTTCACAAATGAGATTAAATTTAAAAACAAAAGTAGATTAATATAAAAAAACATGAGCGGCTGAATAAACTCTCGTGAAATGAAATTTTATTTAAAAAGAGATTATTCACTTGTGGCTTATCATTAACTTTTTATCATCTTTTTTCTTTACTATGTTGCCATGTATCCTAAATAGATCATGGAGATAACTGACAATTCAATCCATTAATTATGATATAGCAAGTTAATACATATTAACTGCTTTTTTTTCTAGACTTCTACACATCATAACGCCTAGATTTCTTGTTTTTATAAGTATTTACTAGCCTTGGCTTGGAGAAATTCTTTTTTTTTTTATTTTTATTTTTATTTTTTATTTTTACACCAAAACACATATTGTAATATTCCTAATCTTTGTAAAAAGATTACTCTTCTTTATCTCTTTTCCTTTTATTTCTATCTCGTTCCGTATCTTTGTTGGAGTTGGGAAAAACTGTTTCTCGTTGTCGTCGAAGGAATAAATGTAGGTGGTAAATATAAGGAGTCATGAACCTTGACCTCTTACTTTAATTCTGGGTATTCGAGGATAACACTTATTAAGAATAAAAACAGTAAAAATCCTCCGTGCAGGATTTTACCATTTCCGTGTAATTAGAGGACGTTATACATATAAAAGTAGCACAAAAATTTCTTCATACAAGAGTAAGTAGATCAGAAGAAACAAAATAACTTAGTCCTCTATCATTAACATTGTTATATTGAAGTTTTCCATCTTACTTTCTTACACCCAAGAAAAGACAGATTGCTACAATGGTTTTTGATATTTATCTGCTAATTTCTATTTTATTTATTGTTGTTCTCCCTTCTTACATTATATATAGGATTTTACCAAGGTATATCTCATTGATTGCTATATTTATATACTGTTGTATATCTGCAAAAGCTTTTGTTCAATCAGGTTGGTCATAAAAAAAAACCTAGGTGTACCAGAGAATGGAAGTTTTGTTATTTTTATTTATTTTAAATTTAAAAAATTAAGTATATTAATCATTTGGATAATTAAAGATATACGTATTACATACTTTTATATACAGTATATATCCATCAAAATATAGTCACATCGATCTTTTTTATTCATACATTTTATTTTCATTTTTCATTTTTAAAAAAAGCTTTTTTTTTATTGAAAATAAATACATGCCCAGAGACAACATTCTTTAAATATACTTCATAATAAATCGCTAATGATCTCAAGAAGGCAGTTATGAGATTCCAAAACGGAATATAATAGAATATAAACTATAATATTCTATTTAGATATTACTTGAAATAGATTGTATGTTTTTTTAACAAAATTTGCAAAGTATGTAGTAATGTGTATTAGGAAGAGCTTCTTCTAAATTTTTAGACAGGAGTCTGGTTACAAACGTGAGTGTGTTAGTAATAATACGTATGAGATTTTGTCTAATATATTGTATTTGTGAAGTTTTCTTGATTTTCGTATATCTTTTTGTAGGTCGGTGGTTCTGTTCAAACATTTAAACATTGTATCTCATTTATTTCTCATTAGAAAATAGATTGTTTTGTATATGAAGGAAAGTGTAATTTCAACTTTCACCAATTCTTATTTATCTGAGTATATAATTTTTAGTATTAACCAATATTCGATGCATAATGACTATTTAGACAATACCTGCGTCAAACACGTCTCAAAATTGTGTACTATTAATGGTAATACCGCATATTTAAAACTTTAGCTAAACTAGGATGTCTAAATGTAGATATATTGCTAGAAATAATTATAATTCATGATTTATACATGTATCAAAAAAATAAATGTAAATTGAATTATATATATAGTGGTGCTAATGAATAATACTGAATATATATGCAATAAAAATGAAACAAGATAATTCTATTTAAATTAAAAATTCTTAAAATGTTATGATAAAAAGTCTTCCATATCTGTCTTATTTTAAAATAAAATTAGTTTCTTTTTTACTTTTGAAAGGGATATAGAAATATAAAAATACATTTTGGGATAGTTATTAGCGCAAATGTATTATTAAATTGAACTTTACCTTCGTAATAAATTAGAGAAATACCACTTTTAAAGTACTTATCTTTATTGTTAATAACCCTCCTTCAATTTATACTATATTTAATAAAAAGTAAACATCATGTTTTAAAAATAGCAATCTATCTCCAATATTATCTGAAACTAGAGAAATATAAATATCAAATGTTAAAATTGAAATCATAGTAAAGGTTTTATCGTTGTTGTAATCTAGTTTCTTTCTCTTCTAAGACACGTAACTTTAACTGATGTATTTTATGCTTATTAATATGTACATCAAATTTTTCCTGACTCTTAAAGGACCTATTACAACCTTGGAAAGTACATTGGAATCTTCTCCCCACAGTATTTAACAACAGTTTCATTGCTGAATTATTTGGATCCATTAAATAACTCTCCAAATTAACTTGATTGGCGATATTATTTGGTTCATGGTTTAAGTTAGGACCATTTAATTTCAATCTTGTTATCCTATCTTCTTTATCTTGTGACTCGAATTGTTTATAAATTTCGTTATGTGACTCTTTGTAATGATTTATTAAATCAATTTTCTTTATAAATTGTAAATCACAAACACTACATTTCCAATTTTTTTTCATTATAATTGAGTCATCATGAATAGTCATATGCATTTTCAACCCATCTTCACCAACAAGATATTTATGACATATAGGGCATGATAATTTGGGATGATCATTTTTAATATGATTTTGTAATTCGGTCCACGTCTTAAATGATTGAGAACAAGTGGAAAAACTACAAGAATATGGATTTAAATTATTTGGATTATGATATTTTTCCATATGATGTCTTAATCTATAAGGTCTTTGGAAATTTTTATTACAAATATCACATTTCAATTTATTTAAATGTTTCGATAAGATATGTGATCTTAATTGTGGATGTTTATAAAAGGATTCTGTACAATTTTCATAAGGACATATAAATGATTTTGTGTGAGTCACTTCATGTCTTCTCAACTGTTGTCTGGTAGCACAACCTTTAGAACACACATGGCAATGAAATGGTTTATCTTTATCATTTAAATGAGAGATGAGATGTCTTTCCAAATGGGATTTTCTTGTAAAAGTTTTATCACATTGATCACATGAAAAGGGCCTTATTCCCTGATGTGTAGTTTGTTGATGCTGAGTTAGCAATGAAGGTCTTGTAAAACTTTTATTACAACCGTCATAGTCACAAAAGTATTTTTTTAATCTAGAAGAAGACGTTGAGGTAGTACTTGTAACACTTTCAGTTTCACTGAAAAGATCATGAATCGATGTATTATTAAAAGTCAGTGATAGGGTTGTAGTGGATTGTGTATCAATAATTTCTGGATTAGAAACATTCGTGAATGTTTCAGCTTTAAGCAAAGTAGTTGTATCTTCTATATCTTTTGAGACTGATGTGTTCTCAGGACCCATTGAAGTTTGCTAAGCTTGATGTTGAGTATAACATGCATAAACTGTAAAACGAGAAATCAAAAGAAAAAAAAAAATTAAGTTTAGTTTCTCTAGAATATTATGTTTGTCCAATACCAGCGGAGTTCTAAATGAGGTAAAGTATGCTTCTTAGTTTGTATATAACCTCCCACTTTTAATGTTCTTGCGTAAAAGAGCTTCTTGTTCCTCTTCTCGAATCGCAAATTGGAAATTTTTCAAAATTAGAATAGGAACCGAGCAGTTTGTCTTACCAACCGTGCAGCCCTTTGTTGCCTCTGGTTTTTTTCAATCAGGGTTAATACAAAAAAAGGAAAATACAAAACAATTTTTCTTTGGTTTAGCATTGTTAATGTTACTTTATCATGGAAAAGAGTGAAGAGGAAACATTAGGGTATTGGCGATATTTTACAACTTCTAAAGATACAACGTTTAGGGTTGGAAAAAGTGGATTTTATACACCAAAAAGAAGTGTCTGTCGTGTAAACTCTTTCACTATAAAAGAGAAATTCTCTATAAATTAATAAGTGGTTAAGTGCTGGTTGTTAACTATTAGGATGATTCTGATATAACATATTCTTTTTTTGTTTTCTTAAAAATACATCTGTATTAAAACGGATTTCAAGTCAAAATTATAGAACAAATAGAAATAGACAGAAAGACATCACAAAATATGGGATATTTCAAAGCTGATATATATTATCTGCAATTTATGAATTACGAGATAATAAAAGGAAGTATATTTCTTCTACTATCAGACAATATACAAATTAATTGACTCTACTTAGAGGAGATAATATCAACCATAAACAAGGATATTTACTAATCCCGAGATCAGTAAGATTCGAACAATCTAAAATCAGAGTCAACACTTTCATCATAGACATATATACATATATACAGCACATATACATTTAAGATTGTTGCAAGTCCAACGACTTCCCTGGAATCTCCTTCAAACTATATATGTTTCAACTGGATTTGAATCATCTGTCTTTTGAGTGATATTTATGTAAGTACTTCCTCGTTTAAGATGATAAACTACTCAAAAAGGCAAAACATTGAAAAAGAGTGAAAAATCTGGAAAAAAAATTGAAATGAAAAAATTTTGTTATACCAAAGGTTACATTTGATACAATACGTTATAATGTTATTAAACTGCATGGTTGCAGAGTGTACAAGAACACATATCAATAATCTTCTTGGCTACATTTTGTTCAATATCACATTAATCTTATTTCTTTCCTTCTCCCCCCTCCCTTAATAATAATTCACAAATAATAATCATAGCAAAAATATTCTCACGATGTCTGATTACGAAGAAGCTTTCAATGACAATGGTATGGAGCATTTCGAAGATTTCGATCAAGAGCATTTCTCAGATGATGATGAACATATGATAGTAGATCAAAATAATGATTACAACAACAAAGAGAGCCAGAATGGGTTGAAGACGGAAGACGGAAAAACTGTAGTCATTGGTGGTGATGGATCCCAGCCGGATGAACAAGAATCTTATAGAAGAAAGACTTTAAAGGAAAAAGCCATACCAAGAGACCAAAGAACTACTACTCCATATATGACTAAATATGAAAGGGCTAGAATCCTCGGTACAAGAGCTTTACAAATATCAATGAACGCCCCTGTCTTCGTGGATTTAGAAGGTGAAACCGATCCATTAAAGATTGCCATGAAAGAATTAGCTGAAAAGAAGATTCCTTTGGTTATTAGAAGATATTTACCTGATGGTTCCTTTGAAGATTGGACCGTTGAGGAATTAATTGTTGATTTGTAAACTTACCTGGCCTTTGTAAACTATAGAAACTCATACAAATACACCCATATGTGACTTAAAGTAAAATAATAATAATAATCGTAATGCAGTATTTCTATATATATATATATATATGCTAAGAGAATACCATGTTGTAACATATCACCATATATATTTTTTACAGTTTCATTTCTCTGAGATTGTATCTAGAAATTGTTTCCCATTAAAAACACCTTTTCTAATAAACGTTTGAAATATTTTATCAAATTCATGGATATCTTGTATTCCATTCTCTTCAATCAATTTAATCAATTCACTCTCTTCTATCTCATATTTCAAATTTGTTTTTCTATTAGAACCATTTTTTGAAGTGGAAGAAAGCTGCAATAATGATTGTTCTAATCCTTCCTCATCATATTCTCCACTCTGCTGACTCATCACGTTTAAAAACTCTGCGAACGTTATTGTCTCCTTACCACTTAACATTTTACTTATTATAGGATCATTTTTATCTATTATCTTACCAATACTTTGTAAAGATTTTATCAAATCACTCTCGTTGATCATCCCATCCCCATCGTCATCAAACATTTGAAATGCATCCTTTAAACGTGATATATATTCTTGATTCAACTGGTTGAAAGTTATTGATTGACTATGGTTCATCCCTACTAAAAAGTTTTTAGCTTTATTTCACTTTCTTTCTCTCTCAGGTTGCTTATTTGTCTGTCCATTCTTATGTGTAAGTTACTATTATAATTTGTTTTTAGAATGTGCTGTTCCTTTAATTTGTGGGTTAAATTTTTTTTCTTTTTTTTTTTTAATTTCTGTTTTCTTCTGGCAAGATTTTCACTCTTTGACCTATCTTTATTTTTTGTAAATATTAATTTCTTTTATTTTCAATATCGGAATATTTGACAACACTGTTGTCTATGCATGTTTATGCACAGTTTAAAAGGAAGAATATTAACATAAAACACCATTGATTACATTTGCCCACTTGCTCAAGGACAACCATTCTAGTTCGATATAAGGTATTAACTGACAATAATGTCCCAAAGTGAGATTAAACAGTTATTGAAAGAGGCAAAACAAGAATTGTCCAATGGTTACTATGAAGATGCAATTGAAATAGCTTTAAAGGTGCTGAATATAGATAATGAAAATTATTTTGCATTAATCTTTGTTGGTAAGTCATATGATTCTTTAATAGATGCCAAACAAGTTAAAGATATTGAAGCCAGTTATGAAAAGTCATTAAAATACTACATTAAAGCCACTACTGTTCAACCTACTAATCTTTTGGCATGGAAGGGCCTTTTCCAAATATTGTTAAATCAAGATAAATTAACACATGTGGTACCCAACTTGTTGAATTTTGATGAAGTTTTCGATCTTTGTGATCAATATATGGATTGTTTAATGAATAATGAGCAACCTCAAATCGATGTGATAGATTTCTTACGATCAATTAAAAAGTCAAATCAAGAAGATATCAAGTTTTTATTAGATTTTTATAGTCATTATATTCCAGGTCAAAAACCATACGAAATCTTAGGTCATCACTTAATGTCACCATTAGACATGATGTTACAATTAGTTAAGTTGACTAAAATAAATGAAGATAAAATTGTATCCTCCAAGATAAGTAATGAAAGACTGAAATTAAGTAATAATGACCCTCAGTATCAGCAAAAGATAAATCAAGTCGCGTGGAATATTTATGAGAAGTCAAAACTGTCAGATTATTATAATCAATTAATTAACTTAATTGATGATGATACAGAGAGACAAAAATGGGAACAGGAATGGTTGGAATATAGAATTAAAATTTTAAAATCTATAACTAATAATGATGATAAACAAAAATTTTTCCAAGAATTGAAGAATACAGTAGAAGATATGGTCCTTGTTGGTACAGACTCTTTATTAAGTTGGAAATATTTCTTTGATTGGAGTGACTTTGATACTATTAATTCAATTGAACCAGATTCGATCTTGAATTTCTTTACTAAATTCCCAAAGGAACCCTTAGCAATTATACTTTATGTTTGGTTAAATTCTTCTTTCTCAAATTATGATTCTAAAAAATTGATTAATGATTTTAATGAAAAGATATCAAAAGATTCCAAAGATGTGTCTTTTACAACTTCGAATGTTCCGGATGAAAATAATCAAGATAATGATGAATTGAATGATATGTTGGAATCAGATGAAATTCAAAACAATAATAATCAAATTCTATCGGAAGAAGAAATCTCTATAACCTTGATGGAGAACATTGATAAAATTAAAAACAGCACCTTGGCATATCGTATTGTATCCGAATACTTTATTTTAAACAAAGAATATGAAGTTGCTTTACCATTTATTAAATCAGGTATTTCAGTGGTATCATTGGCTATGAAAAACTATGGTGCAAACCTATTAAATACCAAAAATGATTTAACTTTGGCTTTAGCTACTGGTTACACATATGTTGACGCACCAAAAAATCATAAATATGCTATTTCATTGTATGATAAAGTGTTATCAGAAAATAGTCAAAATATTCATGCTAAATTGGGTAAAGCTATTATCTCTATTGAAAGGAAAAGTTGGCAGGATGCACATTTATTACTGTTAGATGTTATTAGAGAAGCACCAGATAATTTAGAAGTTATGTCACAGTTGGCTTGGTGTGAGGCACATTTAAATTATTTTGATGATTCTCTAAAGTTATTTAGTGAGGTAGTTACTAAATGTGAAGGATTCGACACTAGAATGATACAATTTAAGTCAGAGAACCTATGGAGACAAGCTAAAGTATATTTAATGAAATTTGATAACAGTGAAGAAAAGACTGATATGAGTCTTGTCAAGACATCTTTCAAGATTTTAGTTGATATCATCAAATATAACCCTGATGGTTTTGCTAAAAGTTATTCAACTCTAGGTGATGTCTATGCTAACTATTATAAAGATAAAATAAGAGCTTATAAATGTTACTATAAAGCTTTTGAATTGGATTTTACAGATATTGTTGCTGCTCGATATATTACAGAGATATATACGGAAAACGGTAATTGGAATGCTGCATCACAAATTGCTGAAAGATTGGTCAAAGCCGAGGCCGTTAAAAGTCAATTAAGGACTATTAATTGGCCATATAGAGTTATCGGTATCGCTCATTTAGAGAAGCAAGAGGAAAGTGAATCCATTGAGTGGTTCCAATCTGCAATTCGTGTGGATTCTTCTGATGTTGAATCATGGGTAGGATTAGGACAAGCTTACTATGCAAGTGGCAGAATTGATGCTTCTATTAAAGTCTTTGAAAAGGCAATCGAATTAGACCCATTTCATTTGTATGCCAAATATTTTAATGCTATCTCTCATTCAGCTATGGGTGAGTTTTCGATGGCTATTGAAATTTTGCAAGGAATTGTCGAGGCAGAACCAAATAATGTCGCGTTCAAATCTACATTAGCAGCTACTTTAGTTCAATATGCGTATGATTTATATTACCAAAACTTTTTACAAAAATCTATTTCTGTTTCTTCGGAAAGTATCAATTTATTGTACGAACTTATTTCGAAACAAAACTATTTTACTCAAAATATGTGCATATCTTTATCAAAGGCTCTTTTCCTATTCATCTTGGTTGAATCACAAGTAGATTTACTTCCTTTAGAAAATCTATTGGAAATATTTCAATCGATCAAATATAATTCAGACAAAGCATTAGATTCAATTGATAATGTCACTTTGGATAATTTACTTAACGATGCAATTCCAGATAATGTTCATATCACTTGTATATTTTTGGTATTAATTTCTAAACTAGCATTAAATATCGACGATTTTGAACAATTATCAGGAACTGTGAGATCTTCCATCTGGTGTAATATTGGTATATCAGAATTGACCGTTTATACAACATTGAAGGAAGACAAATATAGAAATGCAGCCATTTATGCCTTTAAAAAATCTATTAAATATCAATCGAACACTGTGGAAGCTTGGATAGGTTTGGGAATGTCTACAATGGATATCAACTACCGTGTTTCACAACACTCGTTTATTAAAGCTTTGTCATATGCCCCAAAGGATGTTAATATTTGGTTTAACCTTGCTGTATTAGGTCTGAAGAATAACGATCTTGATTTTGCTAGTGACGTGATAAGGAAAATACAAAGCTTAGAACCACAAAATTCTTCTCCATGGTTAGGTATGGCTTTGGTACTTGAAAAGAGGGGAAATATTGGAGAGAGTTCTCAAATGTATGCACATTCGTATAGTTTGTCCAATGGTAGGTCAAGACTCACCCAATTACTCTATGCCAAAAGTATTCTTACAAATAGAGTCAGTCAAGGTAACGATGAAAGAGATATTGATGCGTTGGAAGAACTTAACACTGTTGCAGCAGGTTTGGAACAATACTTCAAGAAACGTCCGAACGATACATTTGCTCTAGAATGTGCATTGATTGTACTAGAAAGATTACACAACTACAGAATAGCTAATTCTCTTGCAAACAAATTGACCGAAATATTTGAAAGGAGATTTGATCAAACACAAGATGAAAAAGAATTGTTTAACTATGGTATTATTAAAGCTCAATTAGCGAGAATACAATTAGGTTTTGGTGAATACACCGATGCAATTGATAATTCTGAATTATCTAATGGTATTTTAGTTGATTTTAAATCAGCAAAGAGTCAAATTGCACAACTATCAAACCATATATGTTTAGGTCTTGCTAACTTTTTCTTAGGTAATTTTGATCAAACAATTGATCACTTTCAAGAGTTATTGAACGGTGGGAAGAATATTGCAAGTTTCGTTCTTTTGATTGCTCAAGTCTTATTTGAAGTAGGGACTGAAGACACTCAAACTATTGCCATTCAAGAGCTTGTCCAGTATATTGACGAAAATGGATTTGATTTACTAGTTACTTTGACCATTACAGTAATTGCAATTTTAGAGAATGACACAGGTAGTATGAAGACTATGTTACAAAAATTGAATACATTGTCTTTGAGGGATTTAGAAACCGATAAGCATAAAGGAGTTTCTAAATTGATTAAAGAAATAGCTGATAGACTGGATCCAACGAGAACTCATAATATCCACGCAAATAGAACTGCATTTTTTTTCCCTAATAATCATGAATCGTGGTGTTGCGTAAATAAGAAAGTTGAACAAAGATTAATGATCAATGGGCAAAATAAAGTGAATGTGGAAGATTTGAGTAACGCTTATTGCAAGTTAGGTAATTTAAGAAACATTCAAAGAAGTTTATTTTTATGCCCAGGGAATAAAAATGCAGTTTATGCACTGAAAGAATGTTTTTAATCTAATGCAAGCAAAGGGTGGAAGAGTCGTATAATGTATATAAAAAAATAAAAAAACTAAATAAATATATACTCACGTCTTAAATGTAAATGTATTTATATATATGTCACAAATAAAATCATCTATTCTATAAAATTGAATACTTCCCACAGTGAAAGAATTCTAGATATACGCACATATGCGTTCAGTTCTCTTTCTTTAATCATTTTGAGTTGGTTTAATTCACTTGGAAGTAAAAGTTCTGCTTCTCTACCTCTAACATCTTCTCTATTGGCTTTCAGTAATAAAGTGGAATTATTTTCCTTTAATACTTCCTTTTTATGTAATAGGTTGGCTATATTCCATTCTAAATTCTGTCTCATAAAAGCGTATGAATGTTTTTCTTTAAATCTGAACAAAAACACGGCTCTAGCAGCGGATCTGTCTACTGTTCTAGGAACTTCTTGAATTTCCAACACGTTATATTTTATTAAAGAAGAAATTGTAGATCTAATATCTTTTTCCTTCATTAATGCAGTAGAGGTGATGACTTTTTCTGATACTAATTTGTTAGATATAATACAACGACATAAACGCATTGCAGATTGGCCTAAAGTTGAAGCGATCAAATAGTTATAAGTATGCGACCTTAAACATCCCATTAATTTAGTGTATGGAACATGATAAACCCCAGGTTTTGTTTCTTGTAAGAATGGGATAGATGATTTTGTTAATAGTCTTAAATGGCCATTGATATAAGTAATGGATCTTGGGTCATCATTGTCGTCATCGATATCCATATCCATGGCGTTTGTATTCTCATCTTCCTTTTGATTCTCTTGAGCATCTTGATCTTGAATCTTTTCAGCAACGTGTTTTGGTAATGCAGGGATAACAAATCCATCTTCGGTCTTTATCTTTTTCCTAATATTATCAGTATCGTCGTTTGGATTCTCGCGTTTATTATTTGTCTTTTCTCTATTATGGGCGGAGACTAAACTACCACGTAAGTCTATATCCTTTGGTAAATGTTTTGAGATATCCAAAGCACTAAAAGTCAGGCCTGGTGTGTTCTCTTCTTGTAAGATAGCTTCTTCACGGAAACTTTCTGCTTCATCGAGATCCTGTAAGAGCCCTGTTTTAAACAGTGGGTTTGTTAAATTTGGAGATTTCTGCTCAGTTAACTTTAAAGCGGTTTTATAGACTAAAGCAGTCATGACACCCAATCTAGATTTGGCGAACTTGATTAGTTGATTAGATCTTCTAGATTTTAAAAACCTTTCCAAGTTGAAAGTCAACGGGATATTTGGTTTGACGGTCTTTAAAGAGGTCTTTGGGTCAATAATGATGGTCTTTGATAGATCATTAGCGTTGTTTAACAATTCGAAGAACTGCAGTTTTGCTTTCCCCTTTGCCTCGTTTCTCTTTTTCAAATCGGATAACGATGCATTTTTGGAGATTAATTTGTATTCCTTTTCGTAGATCAAGTTCCACAGATCATTTAAGGGTGTATAATTTAATTTGTTGATTGGAATCAAGTAACCATTTTCGATCAATTTAACGAACGTGTTGATAATTTCGTGTTTAGGTGCGTCCGGACCACAACTTGATAAATAGTCGCTTAAGGACAAGGAGCCAACAGAGATAATGTTTTGGACGATAGTGGCAGCAGAGAACTGGTCACTATTTGAATTTGTCGGATCCTCCTTTGCTGCGTCACCGGTGGTTGGCGATGGGAATTTTTCATTGATTTCATTTAGTATTAGACCGGAATATAGCAGGATATGCAAGCCATCTTCATCGTAGGAATAGTAGGTTGTTTTTTTACCGCCTGGTAGCACATCATCAAAACACTTAATTAAACGCAATTGGATCAAGGAAACCAAGATCAATTTAATTTCTTTAATTGTGAAAGAAGGGTTCCTATCGCGTATTTCTCTAATGGATAGTCTGCCTAGGGCAATCAAAGTGTCCATGATAGATAAGCATCTTGTACCTAAATGGGATTTGATTAATTCGGACCACAAAAATCTCTGTGGGTTTCTTGAGCGTTGCTCTAGAGTAGAAATATCGACAGAATCATTGTTCAAGCCACCGTTTGATATATTGCTGTTAATGTTTGAACTTTGAATTGAAACAGGCGTACTACTTTGTGAATCTACTGGTTGGTCAATCTTTTGATCCACACTGTTTTTAATTGCATTCAAGGTACTTTCCATTATTTATTTAGCTTGAGAGAAAAAATATCAAAAAAAAAAAAACAGGAAGAAGAAGAAGAAGGTTGATGGAATTATAGACTTATTTTTTTTTTATTTTTTTTGCGTTTGAATAAGTTATTCCCCTGTAAGAATAATCAAAGAATAATAGTGTTCAAATCAGGATAATATCGAAGCCTCTTTATTCAGTTCCTTCATCAGCTACCTTTGACTTCACATATTTACTGAATCATCCACGATCTCTACTTTTATTTTAATTTCAATTTCAATTTTAATTTAAATTTTTGTGTTTTTGCTTTTTAGTTTTGCAGGTTTAATTTTTTGCGATGCCCTTCTCTCTGTAGAATAACAAGGGAAGAAAAACAAAAAAAATTCAAAAACCATAAATAAAACCTGGAAAAATTTTGAAGAAAAAAAAAGGAAAAAAAAAAAACAAAAACAAAAAAATGGCCGTTACCCGGAAACGTAAATGTATCTGTGCGGGTAACGCCTGCCTGTAAAATCAGGGCACAAGAGAAGTTTTTGTCCAGAAAAAGCGGCCCTCCAAATTAGGGTTCACACACAACCCACACGGTTTCCTTTTTTTTTTTCTTGTTTATTTTTTTTTTTCGAAACATATCTTTTCCGACAGAAGCAAACGGCCGTCTCGGACCGCTCCGGGGATTACGGACCAATGAAACTGAGAGAAAAAAGTGAAGAAAGAAAGAAAAAACAAGGGGCAGAGGCGGGGTAATTTTTCCCCGGAAAGCCTTCACTGCGGATCTTTTTTCCGGCCCGAACAAATTAATTCGGCTTGCAGGGCGGGGGGAGCGCGGGAAAGAGGGAACGAGCCCCTCTTGTTGGGCGGCTGTGTGCACGCCGCCAGAGGTTTTCCATGTCTGTATATATATGTGTGTTTGTGTGTGTGTGTTTGTGTGTGGTTCTCCCGTCTTATTGGAAGGAACTCGATTGGTTGGTTCGTTCTCTTTTTCTTTTTTTTCTCGTCTCTCCCTCTCCGTTGCAATTATACTAGCTCAAATCCCTCTGTACCATCACCACCCGCCCCCCCTTCGCTTCGCTTTCTCTTTCTTTCTTTCCAATCTCCTTCATGCTTTTTGGTTTTCTTGCTTTTTTTAGCTTTAAAACCGTTTGATCCCTGCTTGACAGTTTCTTTTGTCCCGGAAGGTCGGGGGAAGGATGAGAATAAATATATTTATTCAGTATGAATCGTCTCTTCTAATAACGTTGTTGTCTTCTCCCTCTCCCTCTCTCCCTCTCCCTCTCTCTTTTGTTCTTGCTTGTCATTCATTCGTTTGTAATCTGTCTTTTATAGAGAGAGAGATCCCTTGCTTTCACTTGTCCTTCGATTATCTTCTCTCTCCGCTGTTTTATTCAGCAAACTATCTCTTCCCTATATATCCATTCACTTCTTATAACCATATAGCTTAAAGAGAAACAGTTTCAATCGATTTTTCTTTAGTAGTTCTCGTTGGAATTGGACTGGATTTTTTTTTTTACTATTTTCATTATTTTGTTAAATATAACATAAACTTTTAAGATTCCTGTCTTTAATCGATTAATACAATTCCACCATATAACATAACATAACATAACATAATAGCCTCCGTTCTTTTACGTCTCTCTTTCCCTCCACCACCCCCCCCCCCAAAAAAAAAAAGAAAAAAATCTTCCGCACGCGTCTCACTTACACTCATACATACTCACACGATAATGTTGTCCAGATTACAGTTAGTTAGAAATTACACTGTCAGTGCCGTCGATAAGCCAGGCAAGTTGTCCACTTTGATCGTTAAAGTCCATGCTGGCTCCCGTTACAGTCCAAAGGACGGCCTATCCCACCTGCTAAGTCGTTTCAACTTCCAAAACACTAACGCCAAATCCTCCCTAAGACTGGTCAGGGAATCAGAATTGCTGGGTGGCCAGGTCGAGTCCAAGGTTTGCAAGGAATATATCACTTTGAAGGCAACTTTCTTGAAGGAGCAATTGCCTTACTTCGTCGAGACTATGGGTAACGTCCTGTATAAAACCTCTTTTAGACCACACGAGTTGGTCGAATCCGTTATCCCTGCTGCCCAACACGACTTGCACGAAGCTAGCAAGGACCCAATCTGGAAAGCTAACAACTTGTTGTACCAAGTCACTTACAGAAACGACGGTCTTGGCAAACCAGTCCTGTACGATGGGGTGGAAGATGTCACTTTAGAAGATATCAAGGATTTCGCCAACAAAGTCTACACCAGAGACAACATTCAAATCCACGGTATTGGCATCAACGCTAGCGACCTAAACAGATTTGTTACTGACTCCCTAATTAACAGCTTGCCTGCTGGCAAGTCCTTGAAACCCGCCGCTGAGCCAAAATCTTTCATTGGTGAAACAAGGTCAAGATCCGCCGGCGAGTCTGTCGCTGCTATCTCTGTCCCATTAAACAAGGCCAATATCGCCACCTACCAAGTGTTGTCCACTTATTTGAACTCATCTTTGTTCCCACACAACGTCAAGGCTGAGTTTGCTGCCTTCGACAACAACTCTTACGGTTTATTCAAATTGTTTGTCAAGAACGAAGATCCAAACGTCGTCACTAAAGAAATCAAGGAAGTTGTCTCCGCATTAAAGAAAGGTTTAGATATCTCTGGAGCTGTTGCTTTAACTAAGTCACAATTGCCTGCTGAGTCCCTTGCCAAGGATCTAGAAAAAGTGAAATCATTCAAGCTGGGTGACTTCAGTTTCGTGGCACTTGGTGATGTATCCAACTTACCATTCAAAGATGACTTGTAGTTTGGATAATAACGGTAGGTCCATACCATATACATGTATATGTGTGTTTACCTTTAAAGATTAATTGATATGAAGTATATTTAAATATTCCACCCTTTTTTTGTTTGTGGTTCCTATCATACACTACTCTACTTACCCCCCCTCCACACACACACACACACACCTCAACTACATTTTGTTAATACTTATTTATTCAATTATATTTATTCTTTATTTCTTTTTATTATTATTATTATTATTTTTTGCTATCATTTTTTTTTTTTGGTTATTCCTTTATTTATTTATTTATTTATTAAACAATTTAACTTACATATATTTATATCTTTCTATTTCTCTCTTTCTTTCTTTTTTTTTATATTTATTCAATCTGTATATATTATTAGTTTCATTAGTTATCACTTTGGTCGCAATATACAATATAAGATATTCATCGGATTATGGTTAATCAATACTAATATGTTTTGACTGTTAATTTCTAAATAAATATGTATATAAATAAATAAATAAATAAATAAATGATAAATAGTATCTATAAAGTCTTGTCATAAATAGCCGTATGAATAAATATACAATCTACATGGACTCCTTATTATTCTGGCCTTATATCATTTTCAAATGGTTCCATGATAGTCAATCCCCATTTGGCTAGCATAGCCTTATCTTCTTCCCAACCATTACACAAGGTTGTTAACATTTTTTTCCCAGAGAAGATACTGTTACAACCAGCCATAAAACACATTATTTGTTCATGTTCCTTCATTGTATATCTACCGGCAGCTAATCTAATAATGGATTTCGGCATGGTAATTCTTGCAGTAGCTATAGTTCTTAACATATCTTCAAATGTCAATTTCTTAACACCTGGTTTATTTAATTCTTCGATGATTGGAGTACCTTTAACTGGAACTAACCTATTAATTGGGACAGATTCAGGATGTGGGTTCATATTAGATAAAGTTTCCAAAAACCCGATTCTGTCGTCTTCATTTTCACCAAGGCCTAAGATACCACCAGTACACACTTTAACACCACTCTTTTGCACATTTTTGATAGTTTTCAATCTCTCGTCGTAAGTCCTAGTAGAAATGATGTTTTTATAATGTTCTCTTGAGGTATCCACATTATGATTGTAGGCAGTCAAGCCAGCTTCACCCAACTGCTTGGACTGTTCTTCAGTTACCATACCTAAAGTAACACAAGTCTCTAATCCTAATTCATTGACCTTTGAAACCATCTCAGAGATTTTTTTAAGTGCAGATTTTCTGCCATTCATATCTCTCCATGCAGCACCTAGACAGAATCTGGTGGAACCATGTTTCTTAGCTTCCTTAGCTTGGTTAATGACAGACTCTACATCAACCAGTCTTTCAGCTTGTAAACCAGTATCATTTCTGGAAGATTGTGCACAATATTTACAATCCTCGGTACAACCACCGGTTTTGATACTCATTAAAGTACACATTTGAACCTTGTTTGGTTGATGGAATCTTCGATGTTGCAATTGTGCATGGTGTACTAGTTCTAACAATGGAGTCTCGTAGATGGATTTAAGTTCTTCTCTAGTCCAATCATGTTTAGGTTCCTTTAATGAAAGTGCATATGAAATGACTGGGTTTGTAGTATTTGTATGAATAAATCTGAAAACGAAACGTTTACAGGCAGTTGGTAGTTTTGAAGAAATCATCAGTTCTTGAGTGGTGGGCGGGGGGAGATACACGTATTTGTCTTTAGGATAACTGTTGGAGGAGGGAAGGGAGTATAATAAATGGGAGGAAAAAATGATTTAAGTAAAACAGAATTGAGGTTAAAAAGCTAATCAAGAACGAGACTGTTTATGCAACAACGAAACACCTATAAAGTATAATTGAATATTCAAATACCCTCTATATATATATGCATGCATGGTATTGTAGAACCATTTTTTTAGTGGAATTTCTTTGTATGGTATTTCCATTGTACAGAACTGAATTCAACAAATTCCATGTATTCTCATCATATAATGCAACACAATCTGAAAATCGGAGGTAAAAAAAATGAATGAATGAATGAATAGACTCAATGACAATTTGTCATTGTTGCTGGACGTTAGTTATCAATAGCAGCTAGTCACACTCACTCACGATGACCTCTTCTTATAAACGTATGTCTATTACTATATTCTCCACTTCGGCCGAAGTGTTTGAGCCTCTGCTGGAAATCTGCAAGACTCATTTCCTATTTAGGAAGGAGCTTCCCATGTGAAGGATCCATTTTCGTGAATTTCTTTTTTTTTTTTCATTGATCTGAATTCTGTTCTCTTCTCGAGGAATTGATCATGATCTCATTCCACACTGTATCCATCCATTCAGTGATTCATACAGCAATTGAAGGACTAATTTGATTGTTGCATGGTCGGTTTTAACATCAAGAGTAATGGGATTTACTCGACATTTGAAACGAGGTAGCAGAATTTTGGAAGGAGGTCTATAAATATGATTACCTGTTAGACTCTTGAACTATTTAGCAGAAGTTGGGAAACACACCTGGTTGCAAATATGGATGACAAAGAAGAGTAAGAGGAAGGTGAAAGTTAGTATTTTATATTTTATATTGGGTCACAGGTTAGAAGAAAAAATGAACAGTAAGCGTATCGTTTTTTGTCGTTGAGTAACAAAGAAACACCAGACATGGAATCTTTACCATTTCAATACCATATGTTGGCTGGTGCCTGTGCTGGGATCTCTGAGATATGTATTATGTATCCCTTAGATTTCGTGAAGACACAAATGCAGATTAAGACCAGTATGAAGACTGCAACTGCAAAAGGATATAAGTTTAATGAATCTATGATTCAAACGTTCACCAGGATTGTGAAAAATGAAGGAGTACCAACTTTATATAAAGGGATCATATCTCCTATCTTATTAGAGACACCAAAGAGAGCTATAAAATTTGCTTCAAACGATTTCTTTCAACAATTTTATAAAAAAATTTTCAATGTCAACAGTATAAACCAACCAATTTCAATCCTAGCTGGTGCATCTGCCGGTGTAATGGAATCATTTCTGGTGACACCCTTTGAATTAGTCAAGATTAGATTACAAAATTCTAAAGAATTTCAAAACTCGTTTATCAAATGTTTTAAAAGCATTGTAAAAGAACGTGGGATCAAGGGGATCATGCTTGGTTGGGAACCAACAGTATGGAGGCATCTTGTTTGGAATGCTGGCTATTTCGGTATAATCTTTCACATTAAAAGATTACTTGATAATTATTTCCCAGATTCTTCAAAAGTTGGGAAAAATATAGTGGCAGGATCCTTAGGTGGGTGTTTGAGTTGTTTCTTAAGTGTTCCCTTTGATGTAGTCAAATCAAGGATTCAAAACGGAAATGCCAATGCATTGAAGAAATACCGTTGGGCATGGCAAGCAGTAAATGTGATTAGAATTGAGGAAGGGCTTTTCTCTTTATATAAAGGGATTGTACCTATTATCTGTAGAATGGGACCTAGTGGTGCTTACTTGTATGTGACTTTTACCACATTAACAGAGTTCTTCCAAAGTATCATTATCCATGGTTAGTAAAGAGTTGTGTTGGTAAAATTTGACCAGTATTACTCATATATATATATATACATATATATTTATGTATTTATATACTTTTTAATACACAGACTTATAGAATATTTTTTATTGATTATTCGAAAAGAGTGAATAGTAAATAATAAGGGTATGGTTCACAAGTATAATGTCCTTATTTAACTTTTAATCATTTAAGAGTCTACTAAATATTATGTATGTATGTATATATAATACATTTAAATTTTCTTTGGCAGGATGATTAATCTTAGCGACAAAATATAATCCGCTGTTCTTCTTTTAAAGTCAAATAAGACTAATGGACTTTTGAGGATGGTTATTGGTTGTATTTCTTATTTAATTGTATATTTATAGTTACTGTCCAGCAGAGGTATCATCAAAGTTTTTTTGTTTTTGTGTTTTTTTTTTTCTTTAACCTATGTGAATATTATATTATTAAAGTTAATACCACTAGGAACAACCATTTTTATTAAGTTTACCTGTCTTCGGTTTTATTTTGTTTTGATTTGATCAATGGAAGAATTGTGTGAGAGTAACTGTAGTGAAACAGATGAATTATATCAATTTGCGTAAAATATATATATACTCTTACTTAGGATCTATATAAATTAAATAGTAACACTGATGTTTTATTTTTATTTTTAGTTTGTTATAAGTCGTTCTTCTTGTCACAGTGATGGTTTTCTATGATGTTAAGAGTTGCTCTTACTATCAGTACTAAGATTTATTTAAAATATGATGATTATCCCCTATATATCGCCCAAGAATAATCAAAGACCTCTTGAATAAGATATGATATAGTTATCACTTGCTAGATATCTTTCAGTCAAATTCAATACCTTATTCAAACCTTTGCGTTCGTGGTTGTACCAATTCTCCATCCAAACACTTAGATGTTGCCCACGGAATTGTTTATATACATGATTCCACAGAAGTGTAAGAGGTTAATCTCAAGTAATAAACTAAAATATGGATACTAATTATATATAATATAAACACTTACATATTATATAGTCGTTGATTTTAACTAGTTAAAATCAATTATATAACTCCTATTATTGTTAGATTATTCTTTTATGTTTGGCTTATGCTTGGATTGATCTCTTAGGTAGAACTTAATAGATATAAAAAGAATGTTAATTCTGGTAATTATCTCTGACACATTTTCTCTCGTAGTAATCAGAGGTCTCTTAAAATAAGTTTCTCAATGACTTGCCACTAAGGGTCAATTCAACTATCGTTTTTTTTTGAATATAATTCTCACACAGCCGGGGCCCAAAGTTTTGGACAATCTCAAGTGCTTCTCCTCGACATCAGACACTACTCATGAATCACATCTTTTAAGAATTTTCAAATTAGGGCTTTTTACAATAAGCTCCCTAAACACTATTTTTGACAAAAACTTTGGTTTAATTTCAATAAATATTTCCAAAACGATAAACACCATTTTTAATTAAAGAATATAAAACATAAAAAATAGTAAACCTACATATCTGATAAATTAAAGGATCAAAAAAAAAATAAATAAAATGAATTTTACCAAAATTATTCTTTAATATGTAACTTCCTAAACTAGCAAAGTCAAGTGAGCAGGTACAAAAATTATTCTATATATTTCACTTACTGTATAAAAACCTTTCCCTAGTGTTACGAATATCAAATCTCTACCATTCTACTTTCCTTTGCCCTTGCAATACTGCATCTCGATTAACCATATTGAATAAAACCACATACACTGTATAAAAGATGAAATAAATAAAACCAAACCTCGTGGCTTGTTGATTCTTTTCTATAATAAGCTTTTACTCTTTGATAGACTCTCCATGATATCAACATATTTGATTTTATATGGCTTCATATTATAAATAAACTTTTCGTATAAACTTTTCTTAACCATTGCAATATATATGATCGTTGAAATATCAATGTTGTGAGAATATTCTAATAGCATTATCAATAGATTATGGGTGAACTCTAAAAATGCACGTTTCTCAACTTTTTTCCTCTCAAAAGCCTTTATAAAGATGCTACTTATATTATCCATAAATATGTCAATCTGACTCTGTATAGTTTTCAATGAATTAAGTGCACCATTTAAAGTACGATATTCTAGTCTTAATCTAAATAAATCCAAGACATGTTTATAGGTTTTTATGGTGGACGGATTGTTAACCATTGGAAAATTCAAAGATTCACCACTCTTCCAAATCTCTAAACTCTTCACATTAATGTTGAGTCCGCAAAACGAAAGGATATGATGTTCGGAGAGAGTACATCGCGAATCTACAATAACAATTTTCTCCTTTTTAGCTACTGCATTGTAATCATTGAAACCTAAAAGAGCCATTTCTCTTATTTCCATGATCTGTCTCTTGTCCGTAGATATTATTAAAAAATCGTCAGCAATTCTAATAACTAGAAGTTGATGTCCCTCACGACATCTAAATTGTTCAAAATTCTGAATCATATCGTCATACAAGATATCAACTAATAGTGGTGAATAGCTTGAGCCCTGGAATAGACCGTCTTTTCTCAGATAACATTTGTCATTAATCCATAATGCTGTTTTGAAAAGTTCAAATTTTATAGCATCAAGTGTGGTCTCTGCAGTGAAAAAATATTCTTGATTATTACTAATGTACAATTTCCCCGAGACTCTCCTTTCATCCTCGTTAACTAAATGTTTTATTTTCAATTTCCCGTCGGCTGGGTTATAAACGGTATAGGTTTTGACATAGAAATTCGTTTCAGATTGCAATAATGTCTCAATTACAGAGAGAAGTTTCTTTCTAGGAATCGAATCATAACAAGATGCAATGTCGAACTTTATAAAAAATAACTCAGGTAAAATGCCATGCTGTTTTATCAAATCATTTTTAAAATTCAATAGTTTATCAGCAACTTGAAAAGGTGAATTAATCTTTTCAAAATCAGTTGCTCTTTTATAGCGAAGATAATTTAGTATTGCTTGTATAGGTATGACTACCTTCAATCTATTTATCTTATAAGATAAATGCTCTTCCTCATCTGTCCCTCTGGTTGGAATAGAAATAACTCTAAATTCTCCACTAGCCTTCTTAGGTATGACCCTTAATCTATTATGATTGAATTCAGAAAGAAGATAACTATTATGATTTCTACAAACCGTATTCTCAAAAAGATACTTATTAAAATATTCAGAGATAAAAGGTTTAGTTAATTTTTGCCAGATATCATGTCTGAAATAGGCTATATTAGTGGATGCAGATATTTCAGTACAATAAAAAAAAGATTTGATGATTCTAGGAACCATGTCTGTGAATAACCACACAATAAAATTTTTAAATAATATCTGACTTCTTTCGTGATTATCTCGAGCAGTACCAATATATAAATAAGTTACTTCCTTCATTCGAACTTTAGAAATTAAATCATTGACATATAATACACCATTGAGAGGAAGGTTGATCAACGCAGATACTCCCTTGAAGATCCTTGATTTATTATGTTTTGATCCAAACATAGATAATGGAATAAGCTTTTCTAAAACCAAAATAACCAATTTAATAACATTTTTTTTTGGAGTTTGAAATCCTAAATGTGATGTACAGTTTCCTGGTAATTTAATAGGACACAAATATTTCAACATAGAAAAATAATTGTTCTTTCTATTACTACAGTTTTTAATCAATAATTTCAATTGGTTATTAATCCCAATATTCTGACGTTTGGTTAAATCAATCGACCATGTGCAGAATATAGACCGCTTCAAGTCATCCAATTTAGACCCCTTTATTAATGGATCGAATGTTCCAATCTTTGCATAATTTCTATGTAAAACAGGTTTCAAAGATACCACAGCTATTTGTTTAGATGTTGAATCCTCAATCAACCATGATGGTGGAGCTGATGGTCTATTTGCACGATTACCTAATATTTGCTTCCATTTTTTACCATCTAATTGGAACACAGAACAATTCACAATCAATTCTATAAATTCAGAAGTCCCAACAATATCAAATAATATTCTCCAATGAATACTTTTCAATTCCTGAATCTGCTTATTTGGAGTGTAAGAGAAGAATGATTTATTAACATCATTTTGATGATTATGTTTAAACCCAAAGATCAAAACGTTATTGAAAAGACGATTTTGCAGCAAAAACCCTACCACAAAATCAATTACCTCTTCATAAGTAGCCTGCACTGGAATATTAAATAATTCAATCTTGTTAGCGTTTCTTAACACAAAGTTACTCTTTAAGAATGTTTCGAATTGAAGTACATTCTTATTAACATATTTCAAATCATCAAATTTAGCAAAATCCTCATTTTCAATCTCTTGCAACTTAAAAAACTCTTGAAGAGATAACATCAATAGTTCTCATTAATACCTTTAATAATTTTGAACCTATGAGTCTAAATCAGTTACACTAAAACATTAATACAGTTAGATTATTTTCGTAGTACTTCGGATATTAATATCAACAATCAAACTGAATAATTTTCACGAAATATTGGATAGCGAAAAAAAATATTACAGAATGAACATCAGTATTTTGAGGTAGTAGAAAATACATCCTTATTTTTTATGACATATATTTATGATATTATTAATCAGAAGTCCTCCGAGTACTGTATGCAAGTAAAGGACCAGTATATCATTAACATGCCTAAGAAAATACGATGTTTTTACAGTGCTTTCATTAAGAATTCAGTGGTAAATTTCTTAATCTGTTTACTGAAATGCACCCTATATATCCTCCTTTAAGGTACAATATTGTATTTTTCTAAAGACATCTTAACGATGTATAGTAAACATTCTAAAGATAACAACATCAACCATTCTATTTATCTTTTATTTAAATCAATAATTAGTAGATTATATGTATATACATCAGTATATAAGAAATTATTTCATTATTAACACTCTGATTCATTATTCATGTCACTCATAAAAAACATCAACTCGTCATCTTCTATTTCATCATCAATTCCGACATCTGTACTTGTAGCATTTTCTAGATAATTTCTTTTTTCATTTACCTTGTGTGTATCTCTTTTCGTTTCAGATGAATTCATATTATGTATCTTTCTCTCCTCATCCTCCAAAATGTCAGTTGATTGAATGCTGGGTCTGTGTAATTTAGCATGCGCTGGTGCTGACATTAATATTGGCTGTGAAACATTATAATTCTGATTGTATACCAATCTATGCCTATTGTATGAATCGTTGAGTAGAATTGAATTCTCCAAACTTCCTAAAGATCTAGGTGATTGATTCAGCAACAACCTTGGATCAGCTCTCTTATACGTAACACCGCTTTGACTTCTACCACGTGTATATTGTGTTTGAAGTTGTGTGGTCCCCTTATACATTTGCGTTTCATGAGGCTGGACTGTTGTCTCTACCTCATGATAAGATATACTTTCCCCACCATATATTGGTGATAGAATAGACTGTTGACTTTTATTTAAAGAATTTTTGCGACTACTTATAGCGCTTGTACTAAACCCACTTTGATGAACATTGAAATATTTGGCATTTTCCTGACGATATGGGGACACGGAATAAGCCAGTGTTTTGGAGGTCGGTGATACAGATTGTAACTTATATTCATATCTTTCTTTTCCCACAGTAGCCAAATTACTAGTATTATTAGCTTTGCTAACATCTTTACTATGTGACAAGGTGTAACTCATTGATAAGTCTTCACTTAATAAATTATTGCTAGACTTCAAATTTTGGTATCTAAGTAGAGATTGTGATATACTATCATCCTTAGCATGTTCAGATAATTTTGTTTTTATTTTGATTTCTGGTTTGGAATCAAGCAATTTAACAAAATCTAATAAATCATCATGACTAGTATCATGAAAAGGCGCATTATCAAGCAAATTTAGTTTCTTATTGCTTTCTTTATCTTTTAGAATTGTGTCTTCATCTAATCGAAGTGTTCTATCAATACTATTAAGATTTTCAGCATTCCTGTTTATTGAAGAATGACGACGAATATTACTGAAAGATGAAAGAAATCTGGAATTGCTTTCGATACTGCCAGTATCTGCTCTAGGTACAAAATTACTTGAGACTATACTCTCCGAATTATTATTCCCTAATAAAGTAGGATTAATATTATTATTGGTAATACTATTTGGACTGATTATATTATTGCTTACAAAATTGGAGCCAATACTTGATCGTCTTGCGGATGGGTTAACATATATAGAAGAGACAGACGGGTTTCTACTTGGAATTTGACTGGTACTTTTCTCATACACTAGACTATTCAAAGATCCAACCTTAAATGGTTGAACTTGTCTTGTAATTCCTCCATGTTTTTTTGAGGAATATAATTGGTGTTGTTCCAAAGATGTCCCTGGTATTCCAAATGTTAGTCTTGTACTGGGTGATATGGATGTTGACCGTTGTGGTTCTTGATTACCAACTGAGTACAAGGTAGGACTAATGCCTATAACAAATTTTCCTTTTTGCAATTGATTTTGTTTCAACTCATTCTCTTCAGAAATAAATGAATTCTGTAGTTGAAATTTACATTCTTTTCTATAGGACACAGATACTCTTAACAGTCCATATTTAGTCCAAACAGGAGTAATTTTCTTCTGTTCAAGATGCGCCGGGATATTAGTTTCATTAATCTCATTGGAATAGGTCGTAATTATTGGTTTACTTAATCCTATTCTTCCCTTTGATAATATTGGTTTTGAACCGTTAATAATCCTAGTACCTATGGATAAATATCGATTATTAATTGATTTTATCAGATAATTAATAGGCAATAACTGAATCAGTGTATGTAAATATCGGAGTAATAAAGTGATCTGATTATTTAAGAGGTTCCCCCCATCATTTATAATATTTTTATTATCTAGCACAGTATTATCTAATTCCAGCAACCATCGTTCAAGAACTACCTCAGTTTTCTTTGTACCTTTACATACACTCCACAAATTTCCGTCCCTATCCATCAATCTAAGAAGAAAACTTTCAGGTAAATTTCTTAAATCAAGGTATGTTTCAATAACCAAAGGTGGTAAAACCGATTTTCCATCGAAATGCAACCATGATTGAATATCATTGGGAAGATCATAAGTCTGATAATTGTTCATAATTTCAAACCAACTCTCTGACAGATTCCAGTATTCTCTTAGAGTATTGGATAAAGATAGTTCTTTGGAACATATCAAAAGACATGACTTCAGGAAAAAACTGTCGATTAATTTCAAAATTTCTTTATCCTGCTCAGAGATGACATTTCCATTAGGGTTGTTAATGTTTTGATGCATTGGAATAATGGACATTTTATAAAACTACAATATGTAATCATGAATTCCTTCTTCTTTATTTATTTTTTTATTTTATTTTATTTTGTTTTATGATTTTTTGAATGTTATTTTTGTTTAGAGCACTGTTGGAGATCAGATAAAACGCTTTTATAACTTTTGATCACCTTTATAGTTTAGTAAGTTATGTATATAAATGGATACCAACGGAGTGAATACTAAATATATGCAAAATGGATATACAGTGACCTTGATGTAACACTGATATTTATTCTATACACAAATATGACCGGTGACCAATTACCAACTAGAAAATGTTTATTTCTAGGTACCAACTTATCTACAGAAATATAACTTCTTGCAATTAAGATTAGTTATTGGATATTAACCTACCCACTTATCAAACTTTAGTACTGAGGTACGTTCTTTCCCTTCTTTTTTATCTCTTGTTTACTTGATCGGCTTGTGAACTAAATCAAACAGTTTGACACATTTCCACAAAAATGAGAAAGCGTTTCTTTTTCTTTCTCTTTTTTCAGATTGTCTCCCCAACTACTGAAAGTGCTACCACTGATGACGAGAACTGTGGAAGACTAAGACGTACACTGTTAAACAGAAGGGGGCCCCTAGGCGTGTCCATTGGGTGTGTTGTGTTATAATGGTGCGGAGAAGAGACTCATTGTCAACATGTTGCCACTTTGATTGACAGAAACCCAGAATAAGAACTATATTATACCAAAAAAACAAAAAGAAAAAGAAACAATTATAGAAGATAGAATACAAATGCTACTAATATGATACACATATATAGATATAGGTAAATTGATAAAACACACCCTCTTATTCACACATCATCTTCTTCAAAAGATTTCCAGATGTCGTAGAATAAATCTAATATACACCCACTACTCCATGCTTGAGTTGGACTTGAATCGTTACAAAGAGTTCCGTCCTTGTTGGTTAGTTCTGTGAGGCCAGCCCATGGACTCTCCATTATCCATTCTCTATGTTTGATTAATCTGTAATATAATTGCTGGTACATGTACGAGGATGGTTTTGTATTTGGTTTATTACACGCCCTTGGATCGGTTAAAAAATTGAAATAAAGGAAGGCTCTTAGGAAAAACCCTGTACACCAAACCCATTCTGGACCTTGATGATAATTCCTACCCTTCGACGTAGCAAAGTCATTAGATTCCTCACCATTATTATAATATGGACGATAGTTATAATCACTTGGATCCAAAGTGCACATACCAATAGGCCCTCTAATAGTCTTGTCTGCAATGTCTATGGTTTTAGTGGCATATTCCGGAGTAAACAATTCAGGTGCTACTACCATAGCAATGGCAAAGTTTGGCCTCAATTGATAATCTTCATATGGTTTACCTGATCTATAAAGATCTTTGTAGATACCTCTTCTATTGACAATAGTTGAATCAATATCAAATTTATCATCATCCTTTGAATCTAATGGAATATAGAATTTCTTCTCAAAATTATCTTGTAGCAATTTCTCCCACTGTTTCAAGGTGATCATGGTGTTCTCCTGCGTTTCCACTTCTGAAAACTTAAATAGTCCCCTAGATTGCAATTCATTAACAAACCTCAATGTACTCTTTAACAACCCATTGATTTCAATAGCTGCACCATCCCTTGGTGTGCCTGGGATACCAGTAGATCCGGCTCTATCACTTTCACCCATCTTATCCATCCATGTACCACAATTACTTTGCGAACCACCGTGGATTAACCCTGTGTTCCAATCAACATACACTTCTACATTGAAACCTTCATTAGCCATGACACGATCTAAGTTTGGCCCAGCATTGGCTTCCCTGTATTTGATACCCTTGGCATGTCTACTTAAAATTTCATAGATTATTTCTTCAAGAGTGCTCGTATGAGTAAATGCTTTTGGATCATCCCAAGTAATATATTTATCATTTTGAGGGAATCTTCTAGTAACTTGCTCCTTCAAAATATCTTCACCATTTGGAACAATACTAACATAATCCTGAATTGCTTGCAAGAAAAACCATGCTGCATCACGGGCATTATATCTTGGGTTTCTACCTGCATCAAGGAGATTTGGAATTAAACCATGCTTCAGTGTCTTAGCAAAGGCCAAGATATGGTCCTTAGCAATATCATATCTACCTGTAGTTAGTAATAAACCTCTCAATGAAATGAACACATCTCTACCCCAACATCTCATGTAATCTGTACTAAAATGAGGTAAACCAGCAGCCATGCATGCAACTTGTTTATCTGGATATATCGATGTAGAGTTCAATTTAGAAACCATTTGAATGCTAGTCATTGCCAAGCTTTGAACAAAGACGGTAGATTTACCGATATTAATAGACATCAATTGCATGGCACGTAAACGACAACAACCATAAAGGATACCGATGATTAGTGCAAAATAACTTGGTCTCAAGAAACTTGGTAGTTCTTTAACTCTGCCTAATCTGCTACGTAACCACTCTTGTACCTCTTTCACACCTGGTGCACCTTCATAGTAAGATAAACGATCAACGACATAGTCAAGTGCCCAACAACCAGCACGCAAATTAGCACTTAATGGATGAGCCAAGTCATTAGTGAACACAATGTTGCGCAAGACCGAAATCCAACCTTGTAAACCTGCATAAACCAGAGTACCATAACCAGGAATACTATAACAGCCACCTTGACCATGGCTGGAATCTCTTTCCTCATTCTCACAGCGATATAAGATGTAGTTTAGGGATTCCAATGTTAAATTATGAGTAGCTTTAACAGCACCAGATCTAATAAAATGATCCAAAGTATTGTCGACCCCGTTTTGTTGGGTGCGGAAAATAGCGATAGATCCAGGTGGGAAATCTCCTGGTGTAGTGATTGTAGAAGTTTGTGACTTTTCATCATACTGAACTCCAAAACCGGTCAATTCTCTTAATTTTGTTGGTATACCCTTGATAAATTTATCAGATTCTGTGTCTTTAATATCACCAACCTTCTCCAAGGTATAAGCAAATTTCAAAGTACATTTAGATTGTGGTAATACAACTGGTGGTAAAACTTGATGACCTACGTTATCATTAAATTTCATTCTAGCAATCAAATACCAGCCTGAACCAGTCTTCGCATCTGATCTATGGAATGTGATATATTGACCATCGTGATGCACGTGCATCTCTGAATCTTCAATATCAAACGACTTTTTAGAGATGTCATCTCTAATTTCAAACAATTTAGTCTTAATATCACTAATACCATCACCATCTTTAACTTCATAAGTTCTTGTTTCAGTAACCAAATTCAATAATTTAGGGAAAATTTCATCATAACCATAGACAGATCCAATAGCTGAGGAACAAAGAGCCACTAAAGCAGCGTTAGGCAAAGTATCTTCCACTGTCCTCTTTTGGTATGGCATTTCATTATCATGTGTACAATCCATGAATAGAGCATGTGGGGGAGTAGCAGTCAATATCTTAGGAATCATAATTTCCGAAACACATTTGATAGCATGATCATTTTCGTTATACCTAAAATATTCCTCATCGATTTTAATATCGGCTGGGTATGGGAAATTATCCATTGGTACAAATTTGAAGGAACCAATAGGTCTACCCCCATGTCTATGAACCAAACGAGACAACTCTTCCTCTGACCAAGATTGCATAGCCTCTCTTATTAAAGAAGAAATACCTAGCCTTTCCACGAACAAACAATCCATCATCTCAGAACCGGTGAACAATTCTGCCACGACATATAAATTCGGATTAACTTTTCTTGCCAGATCCAGGAAATATTCGCCTACATGCAAGGGAGTAGAATGACAGTTGTCGATTCTAAACCCATTAAAGATTCTAGCATTCATTTCTACGTATTTGGACATTCTATCCCAAAGATATGGGGAATCTTGAGGACCCGAGCCATACCTTAATTTAACACAGTCACCCCATACAATGACTTCACGACGAAGATAAGCCTTTGATTTATTTGAAGCAAAATCAACCAGTGGATTACCATCCCAGATCCAACCATTATTAGCCAAAGCGTACGATTTACCGTCTTCACCAATGAAACGAGTGAAATAAGGTTCTGTCAATGGGGATTTATCATTAATTTCGCCTTGTTTAGGACCATGTTCTTCTATTCTCAAATATTTAATACGATTGAACAGTTGTTCCAAGATTTCGTTGACATCATCGTCGTATTCTTTATATAAGGGCAAGTTGATTTCGTCTAGGACACGCTGGATAAAACCTTCGAATTGGTCATCCCATATATCAACATTTTGGGTTCCACTTGATAAACTTTCTTTCAATATCGGGATAGTCTTCTCCAGTATCAATTTTTTAGCAAACCTTTCACCTAAGATATGGAAGTTACCATCAGTGGCATTATCAACCAAAAAATGAGCCAACTCCGTAACAGAGGCATCCGATCCATTAAATCTTGGGACACTTGATAGAAACTCTTCATGCAAAGAATCGAACCCTTGTGACCATTGTGTTTTAAATTCTTTAATCAATGTCTTAACATCCATTACATAGAATTCCCAAAGTTTCAGGGAGCCGAGCACATGGATCTTAATTCCCTCCATAATCTTAATTAAATCATCCTCGTTGTTTAGTGTGGTTGGGTACCCATAACTTTTCAAACCCTTTGAGAAATCCAATAGGCTCTGATCCAGTTCAATGGCCGCAAGTAGATGTGGTGCGGTATATTGGTTGTAGCCTGCGTCTGGGTGCTCACGAAGCCACAGTGAATTGTTAGCTGTGTGGTTGAAGACAATATCTGTCATAGAGAGGATGTTCAAATCTCTGTATAGATGATCGACCATTGCTTTCACGTCCTTCTCGGAATCGAAATGTTGTGGATCGAATGTCAACTGATCGAATATGGAATACGGGGAATTAGACTCGCCTCTTTGCTGCAGCGGTGTGAAATGGATCATGTTATATTTTTTCTTGGATATTTTGGTGAAAACACGGTCCCAATCCTTTAGAGTTGGACCCAGCCATTTAGACACTACAGATTGTAAAGCGATGGAGTTCAAGGGTAAGAGATCCCCATTGTTGTTGAACAAGGTAGGCAACACCACGAAGTAGAACTTACGAGTAGTCTCCAATTCTTCTTTGTCGTTTCTAAAGGATAAATAGAAGCAGAAAGTGCCCGGCTTAAAGATGGGTATAGAGATTTCGTCATCTCTGTGGAAGCTTGTCTTTACGACGATCTTATGGAATTTGTGTCTATCGAAATCGGTAAAGCAGTTCTCCGGAACATTGGTCCATACTAGCCCATCCCTGGCGACGGGACTACCTGCAGAGATCAGCAGTTTCAAAGTATAGAGCGGCACATCCTCAGGGGTGCCTTTAGGCAGCGGCAAAGAGGGTAAAGTTAAAACACCTTGCCCATATGAGGAAGAAGCAGTCACAGGTTCTCCCTGATCATTTAGTCTTAATAGCAGAGTTCTAGAAGTAGCGTCCATTTTATTATACTCTTAAAAAGATAGAAAAAAAGAAAGAACAGCGATTTGAGGGGGTGGGGAAGAATATATATATATATATATATATATATTTAAACAAATGGAAAAATAACTAGTTCACTAATACTGGCTATATTGTGAGGTATATAGTAATAAAAACAATTAATCAATACTTTTTTTGCGACAGATGATGAACGTATCCGTGCATGTATACTGACTTCTTTATATCATCCTTTGTACATCTTTGCTCGAGCTCTTTATCTATCACTTCCCCCCCTTAAAAAATCCTCGGTGTTTTTCTTTTTTTATTTCTTTTACTTCTTTTCACCGTCGCCTGGAAAGGGAAAGGGAAAGGGAGGGGGAGATAAGCCAAAATACTAAAAGAAAAAATGTAAAAAATGAAAAACTCCCCCTGTTTGTTTGTTTGTTTCTTTGTTGCCCTCAAAAGTTAACCTTCTTATCTTCCTTCTCAACCCTAACATAAGAGAGCCACTGCCAAAGAAAAAATGGAAAATGAAAAAAGAAAAACTCCCCTCCTCCTGCAAACCCTAAGGAATGAAGATGTGCATTCTGGCATCACCCGGCTAGAAAACACGAACATTTTCTCTTTTTCATGGCGCTGTGAGGCACGTGAGGCTACAAAGACTGTACAAATCGAGCATCAAGATCCCAACCTACACATTCTAGCAAGTATCTCGCAAGCCCTGCTTCTGTTATCAAATAACTGCGAAGCAAACAATCAAATTCGTATTAGGAAAAAAATAAATTACATACATACATACATATATTTATGTCTTTATGTATTTATTTATTTATTTATTTATTTATGTATTTTCAATAATTTCAGAAACATAAGGAGTAGAATTGATATAGACAGTATAACGCCAATATGACACCAAACAGAACAAATAAAACTAAGTTTTCCAAACCAAACTTATAGACATACAATTCCTTCAATTGCTGAATGTATTGGATAATGACCTTCCCAGACAACTTAGACTCACCCTCCATTCTGACACCAAAGGAGAATGGGACTTCACCAAGCTTCTTTCTATTATCTTCCGGCAAGGGCAACTTAGCCAAGAGTTCCAACGCAATCTTGAACCCCTGTGGGTTGATTTCAATTTTTGCCTCCTCCGCTTTTTCCAAATACTGTTTTTGTAGACCGAAGAAGCCAGACATCGGATCGGAGGCAATAGTCAATGGTCTTGCCATCAATCTCGCTGTAGAAGAGATCACACGACGGTACATTGGCCAGTCTTTGTCGATTCCGACCCCCGGTGCGTAACGGGTGCCAATGACAAAGGCGTGATCGGCACGTAGGGAGTCGAATAAGGATGGGACGGATTCAGGTGGGTGTTGGAGGTCTGCATCCATGCAGATCAGGTACTGGCCCTGGGCCTCCTTGAATCCACGCAACACGGCAGAAGACAATCCACGTTCAGTGGTTCTCACAATGATACGCACGTTGTAGCCTTGTTTTTGTAATTGCTCCACTTCTTCCACGGAACCGTCCTGGGAGTTGTCATCGACGAAGATCAACTCTGTGTGTTCAGTAGCATCGTTGCCCAAGGCTGCAAATAAACGTTGTGTTAAAGGTTTGATGTTCAACTTTTCCTTGTATGCAGGAACAATAACAGATTGTGTGATAGCCATTGTTACCTTAATTTATACCAACTGCTGCTTAGTAATTATAAAAACAACAAAAATTTCGGGTCGTTATAGATTATGTGTTTATAACAGAATTTATTATTTTATGTTGTTTTGTTTTGTTTTGTTTTGTTATTTTTTTTTTTTTTTTAATAATATTTATTCCATTAAGTAGAAAGAAACAAACGTTACAGAGGTACTAGTTAAACGATCTTTCTATGACAAGAAGGAACCAAATGTGTCCAATTTGACACCATCGTTCCATCACACACACACACACTCTCTCTCTGTCTTCACTGCAACCCAATCAAACTTCTACTATAAACCTACAAGTGCAACTAAAAAATGTCGCGAGAACAAGGAAAAAAATTTTCTTTTTATTTTTCGTGTCTCTGTCCCCCTCCCCCCTTGTTCAGAGACCCTTCCTCATCACACGTCCCCTGCCAGGGCTCGAACGAAGGCCCTGTGGAGAATTCTGTGCAGCAGCAAACTGCAAAGAGCTCTGGGAGGGGGAAAGAACAGTGGTGAAAGTGGATATGAAAGGATATGAAAGGAAGAACACACGTAGGAACCGTTCCCTAAGAGTATGTTGAGTGGGTAGTACATGCATATATATATATGAATTTGTGTCATACACACTTCAACATATACTGTTTGCTCGAGATTAGAATCCAGTATACTTCAATTAATTCTCTCTCTTTCTCTCTCTACGTACATACATACAGATATATATATATATATATCAATAAACAATTTTATAATTAGATTGACAGACATGGTATTAATACAAATCAGCTATATAAAAATAAATTTATATTTATATTTGTAAATCTTTTTTTTTTTCCTATCACAATGACTCTTGTTCTGGCTTAATATCTTCAGAAATCCATAAAACATTATTACATCGAATAAATATCTCTCCAACTACGCCTTTAGACTCACCTTGAATCCATTCTTCTGCATCTTTCAACTGAATATTGAAATAATTGTCGGTTGATATTAACGTACCACGGTATTGTGTATTGTTGAATTTTAATGTTACAATAATTCTATGATTCACTAAGTCTCGAAGGAAAGGTTTTGGATTTATTGGAACGAACTAATTCAAAAGAAAACAAACACAAAAATAATATCAATAATAATCATAATCATACAGACATTATAATATTCTTTGTTAGTAATATTGATCACCTAGCTTTTTTCTTTTTTTTTTTTTCTCGAGATATACATATATATGTAGTTAAATGTTTTGAAACATACCTCTGACATTTATATTCCAATAGCAAATTGTATTGGGCGTTTTATATGTATATATATATATATATTTGTGTATGAGTGTGTGTATGAGTGTGTGAGGGTGTGTGCTCTGATTATATGATCGTATTATTCATAGACTAACCAGATATATAAAACTGATTTCGATTCTCTTTATACTTTACCTTTATGTATATCTCTTTCTTCATTTTAGATGTGATTCCCGGTTATCCGCATTTGATGGATTTTACCGTTTCAACTCAACTTTTTTCTTTTTTGTCCACTCTCCAAAAAAACAAATTACATATAGAATATATAGAGAGAGTATGTGTGTGTGTGCGAAACTACATAGATATTGCTGTTGAATGATCTATATATAATATTTACTATACTGGTTCCTGTAGATTTACACACATATATCTAAAAATTTAGCACTTCAGACTTGTGTCAATTTTCTTGTATAGTTGGGTTTCCCGCCATCGTACTGCAATCTTAGTATCCCCCATGTAATATCAGATATCAATAGACCCAGGGCAAGGTTATACACCAAAGATATGGCATAGAAGAAATTGGAGTTTCCTGACCCTAGGTCTATCCATAAATGATAAAAGATCGGCGACAATAGGATAGAATGTAAAAAGAGTAATATTATTAACATTGGGTATCTCATATACCTCAATATCGATACTTGATTTATATCTAGTAACGGTAACAACGACAAAAATATACCTGTTTCACCCAGGGTTGGATACGGTTTGGTCAAAATCACCCAGCCAAGAGATATGATCCAACAATATAATGCAACTGACCTGTTTTCACCGTCTCTCTTTTTGTAGTTATTGAATCTTATAGTCAATGGAAGTATCATACTCACTGAAAACAGATTGAACACCGATTTAAAGAAGGGGATAAACTCTTGAAACATCTCAATAAAAAAATACCACCATAGTCCCATGTTAGGTAGCACGTTGCCGAAATTCAATCTTGTACCATAGACAGCAGATAACGGGAACGGTGAGATCCAATATAATAAAAGAAGACAGATAAGAAAATTTACCAGGTAAAAAACAGATCTATTAATCGATTTTGCAGTCCTGTCGATAATGATATTCAATGTTGGGACCAATAAAATCCCCATTATTGGATCTAAATATGCGGCAACGGACATCATTAAAGAACTTAACATCAGATTGCCTCCCTGTATCGAGTTGAAATATATAGTTGAGATTAAAGGCAAATAAGTGAACACGATCGTGGACTTACTAATACAGGATAATACAGTGATAGGGTTCAGAGCAAAGATCCATGCAGAATTGGACGTTTGGTTCAATTGCAATTCTAAAGAATATAGCAGCCATACAACTAAACAATCCATAAATATGAATAATAAAGACGACATAAGCTGGGACCCATCTCCTATTTGAAATAAATTGACAAATTGCAATAATAACGGAGGTAAATAAACTACACCACCTTCATACAGACCCATGGAATGGTTCAGTAGGAAAAGCCCTTCTTTTAGTGACTTAAAGGAAGTGACTGGAGTAGAAAACTGTACAGTTTGATCTAATATCGATCCTAATCGAGGAAATAATAATATAAGGGTTAATCTAACCGAAATACACAGACACAGACACAAAATCACGCTATTCTTCATCATGTTATATTTTATTGACTCTGCTTAGCCTACTTACGTGCACACACACACACACACACACAGACAAGCTAACACACACATAAACACATACAAGATCATGCAGTGGCCAGTGATGGCTTCTTTAATAGACATAATCGACTTCTATCGTTACCCTACATCAGTGGCAGAATTCTATCGTATTACTAATTCCGCACACGATTCCGCTGTACGCCAAACAGAAAACCTCCCATCCCACAGGTAAACGAGTCAGAGCGATAAAAGCTGTGCTAACTATGTTAAACGACGGAGGTGGTATTTTTCGGCATTGGAATACCAAATGGAAACCGCAACTCCCGCAGTATTCCGCATATTTTTGACTTTCAGCTTTAAGTTTGTTTACTTTTTGTTAATTTCATTATTTATTTTTTTTTTTTTCGGCTGAATACTGAAAAAAAAAAAAAACAAAGAAAAAAAAATTCCACTCGTGCAATCGAGAGAGGGAATCCAAATTCTGTTGATGCTTCGATAGTGGATAATCCATTCCTGAGACTCTGGCATTGCCCTTCTGCATTGGACATCAATTAAACATCCCTATCCCACATAGATAGATTTCTTCAAATCTGTACTCGCAACTTTGCAAATCTGTAAGTTCAACTAGAACAAACTAATAAATAATAATAAGAACTGAAAAGGAAGAAAAAAGGAAGAAAAAACGGACAAATAAACAAATAAAATAAGAGTACTAATAATCAAAACAACTCTAAGCTAAATGGATTTTGAAACGAACGAAGACATTAATGGGATTCGTTTCTCATGGAACGTTTTCCCATCTACAAAGACTGATGCCAACAAAAATGTTATTCCAGTGGGCTGTTTATACACTCCCTTGAAAGAGATTATCAACGAAGAAGATGGTTCTAACACTTTAGCTCTAGCACAATACAATCCAGTAGTCTGTGCTGGTCCACAATGTAAAGCCATTTTGAATCCATACTGTTCTATTGACCCACGTAGCAACTCATGGACTTGTCCAATTTGTAATTCAAGAAATCATTTACCTGCCCAATATGCCAACATGACCCAAGAAAATATGCCAATTGAATTACAACACACTACTATGGAATATATCACCAATAAGCCTGTGCAAGTGCCACCTATTTTCTTTTTCGTTGTCGATATCACAGCAGAAAAGGAAAACTTGGATGCTTTAAAGGACTCTATCATTACCTCTTTGTCTCTTTTACCCCCAAATGCCCTTGTTGGATTGATAACATATGGTAACGTTATCCAACTTCACGATTTGTCCAGTGAAACTATCGATAGATGTAACGTGTTTAGAGGTGACAAGGAATATCATTTGGACCAAATATTGGAAATGTTAACTGGTCAAAAACCATCCAGCAATAATTTGAATAATCCAAATATGACTCCACAATTCAATGGAAAAGTTACTCCAGTGTCAATTAATAGGTTTTTCTTGCCATTGGAACAGGTGGAATTCAAGTTGAACCAGTTATTAGAGAATTTATCTCCTGATCAATGGTCTGTTCCTGCTGGTCATAGACCTTTAAGGGCCACTGGTTCTGCTCTTAATATTGCCTCTTTGCTATTGCAAAGCTGTTTCAAGGGCGTAGCGGCTAGAATTATACTATTTGCTAGTGGTCCGGGTACTTTACAACCAGGTTTAATTGTCAACTCGGAATTGAAGGACCCATTAAGATCTCATCATGACATCGATTCCGATAAAGCTCAACATTATAAAAAAGCTTGTAAGTTCTATAACGGGATTGCCAATAGAGTGGCTACTAATGGTCATACAGTTGATATCTTTGCAGGTTGTTACGACCAAGTCGGGATGTCAGAAATGAAGCAGTTGGCCTCTTCTACAGGTGGTGTTCTTTTATTAACAGATGCTTTTTCCACCGCGATCTTTAAACAATCATACATCAGATTATTTGCTAAGGATGATGAAGGTTACTTAAAGATGGCTTTCAATGGTACTTTATCCGTTAAGACGTCTAAATCTTTGAAGTTACAAGGTCTAATTGGTCATGCTTCTCCAGTAACTAAGACAGATGCACGCAATATCAGTGATTCTGAGATTGGTATTGGTGGTACTTCTACATGGAAGATGGCTACTTTATCGCCACATCACACTTATGCACTTTATTTTGAGATTGCTAACACTGTCAACAGTCCAACTGCTAATGCAATGATGGCTGGCCAACAACAACCAAATTTAGCATACACTCAATTTATAACTTCTTATCAACACTCTTCTGGTACTAATCGTATTAGAGTCACCACGGTGGCTAATCAATTATTACCATTCGGTAGTCCTGCCATTGCACAATCCTTTGATCAAGAAGCTGCAGCAGTGTTAATGGCCAGATTCGCCGTATCAAAGGCGGAAGAAGATGATGGTGCAGATGTAATTAGATGGATCGATAGAAACTTGATCAAGTTATGTCAAAAGTATGCCGATTATAATAAAGATGATCCAAGTTCCTTTAGATTGGGACCAAATTTCTCTTATTATCCACAATTTACATATTATCTAAGAAGATCTCAATTTTTGAGTGTTTTCAACAATTCCCCAGATGAAACTGCCTTCTACAGACACATTTTCATTCGTGAAGACACTACGAATTCCTTAATCATGATTCAACCAACTTTGACATCCTATTCAATGGAAGAGGAACCACATCCAGTTTTACTAGATTCTGTTTCCGTGAAACCAAACACTATCCTATTATTGGATACATTTTTTTATATCTTAATTTATCACGGTGAACAAATTGCTCAGTGGAGAAAAGCAGGCTATCAGGACGATCCAAATTATGTAGATTTTAAGACTTTATTAGAAGAACCAAAACTGGAAGCTGCAGACTTATTAATTGATAGATTTCCATTACCAAGATTCATTGACACTGAAGCAGGTGGTTCTCAGGCTCGTTTCTTGCTATCTAAACTTAATCCCTCTGATAATTACCAAGATATGTCTCGTACCGGTAGTACTATTGTTTTGACTGATGATATTTCATTAGAAAATTTCATGACTCATTTGCAACAAGTCACAGTCAATGGTCAAACTTAAATCCCGGTGGACAGTAACCTTGAAGAAGTAGATTTAGTGACGGAGAATTTTAAATATGGGGGTCCAAGGTGTTTTAAATATATATTTACAAGCTTACAAAAAAGACATCAATCAAATCTAAGGAAGGAACAAGAGAACTTATTTTATAATATTGATCTTAATTATAGTTTGAAGGAGAATCAGCGGTTAAATAGGAAGAATACAAGTGTTTGGAACTTCATATTTAATTTTATATTGAACTTATTTAATATTAAGTAAATTAAAACATACATCTTTTTCTTTATCATCTAACATGTTAAGAATAAAGCAAATAAATAAAGAAGAAAATATGAATGTTGTAGTACACACATCCACATGCACATATATTATATAACCAATAAGAATATGTTATATATTTTAGAATTCGAAGATTGGCATATCTAATGTTATTCCATCAAAGATAATGAAATTGTTTAATGGTTGCTGTTTTTTACCCAAGATATTAATAACATCTTGTGAAACAGCACCACCGAGAACTGCAGCCACTGGAGAAAACTCAACTCCATTTTGTTTAGTAAATTGTTCAACGTATTCTGGTTTTAAAATCAAAGTTGGATCTATTCGTAGTTGTTCACATGTACTTTTAAGTTCTTCCTTAAATAAAGAAACATTATTAGAGGCCATATCAGTATCTTTAAGATGTGTCAATGTTAATGGAAGTATAGGAGATACACGTTTAAGTTGTCTCTTTGTCAATTTCCCTTCTAAAGTGGCGTTACGCAATAGATTCTCAAAAGACACATATTTATTCTTTGTCACCAAGTTTTCATAAATTTTCTTTGGATCTTCTGGATCAGTAGTAACTTCCAAAGAGATGATCTCTTTATTAGAAGAGATTGGACCAAGTTCAGATTGTTTGACACTTTGTAATTTTTTATCTCTGGCATCAAATTGGATCAAATCCACAAAGATGTAGCCAAATAACCCATTGGACCCTGCTACATATAATGGGATATTATTGGAACGGGACCATTGATTCAATCGAATGATCTGATCTTTGGTTAACTCTGTACCAATAACAATATCATAGTTATCATTTTTCTTCGAGATTAAATCTTCAAAGTGATTTGTCTCAATGGAAAACTCTACTCTGGGATTCAAATCCACAATCTTGTCCCTTATAGCCTCGATTCTAAGTTTCCCAACATCAGCAGATGTTAGAAAAAATTGAGAGCCCAAGTCTTCTTCTGTTACCAAATGATTATTGTCCAAAATAGAGAAATGGCCCACACCACTTAACACAATATTTTTAGTGATTTCTGTACCTATGGCTCCAACATTAATTAATAGAACTCTTGCAGAACGAATATTTGTCTGTGCTTCCAACCCCCACAAACGGATTTGTCTGTCATAAAGAGCAATTTCATCTTCACCTAAAATTTGTTTTATAGAGTTTTCTTTCTCAACATTCATCTCCAGTCGTTTAAAGCGGAGTGTCACTATGGTTATATGGATTTATGTTATTTTTTTTCTTTGGTTCTATCAAATTTCTTGTTGCTGATTGCGATTTACTAGATTGTCTTTCCACTATTACGAAAACTGTGTTCTTAGTCTTGTTCTAACCGTGATGCTTGGAGTTAATTCTTTGCCTTTTTTTCACGTTATTTCTTCGACTAAAACTTTTTTTTTCCTCTGCAACGATCGCCTTGGATTACTTGATCTTGAACGTCGAGGCTCTTCATGTTGTGGTCTTGCCTTTCAAACAGAGGTTCCTCGAGGAAGTTGTGGAGAACACAAAAAAGTATATAATTAACAAAAAAAAAATTAAAAGGAGTAAAACTGCAATGAGCTGTGCATAAAATTTTGCTACAGAAGTGACGCAGAAAGAGACGAATCCACAGAACATTGAATTACATAAGAATCAAAACATTGTGAAGGTGTATCAAAGTTAATCAAAAATACTGTACAGACGGAAAGAAAGAAAAGAACACAATCTGCTGAGCTGCTTTTGATTTATTCATTTTTTTTTCTTTCAATATTATTTGTAAGTGATAATGAATCTACTGAGAATATTGGATGATAAACCTGCCCCATCTATTGCAGATGCCAAAACTTTGGGTGCCTCAGGGAACACCTCTGGTGATTATTGGTTACCTACAACCATGTGTCTATATCAAAAGGAACTAACTGATCAGATTGTTTCCTTACATTATTCCGATATTTTGAGATATTTTGAGACTTCAGATTTCAAAGAGGATGTAGTATTAGAATCAATGAAAACTATGTGTCAGAATAGTGCTATGGTAGCTACCCATCCATTTCTTTTGATTGACCATTTCTTTCCCAAATCGTTGATTGCTAGAGATATTCCATCACACTTATGCGAAACAAGTGGGAAATTTACTGTGTTGAGAGATCTAATCACTTTAGTTCAGGATTATGAAACAGATACTGCCTTAGTGTGTTGTCCTGGTCGGACAATGGATCTTGTGGAAGCTTTGCTGTTGGGGAGCAAAGTTGATATTAAAAGATATGATTCCAATTCCATAAAATCGAGACAAAAGAAACAGAAAAAGGTGTCCCATCCTTGTACCGTACATCTTTTTCCATCTAAGAACTGGGATACTATAAAACATCCAATAGATAAGAAAGTACCCAGGTTTGATATGTTTATTGCGTTGGACCATACTGTGAAGACAAATAATAAAGATATGATTAGTATATTAACCCACGGTAGGAGAACAAAGCTCAAAGGAGATCACAGCACTGCAATAGAAACGCATGCTCCTATAGTTCGATTAGTGGCAATTAATTCGTTTGAACACTGTGATTTATTTTTTAGGGAAAAATATGGTGAAGACACAAGGGAATATTTGGAAGCAGTCACAGCTGCAGTTGTAGTTTTAAGAGATAGAGTTGGGGTATTACCACCTGATTTACGACCTATCTATAATCAACATCTAGGATACCTTATTGAATGGTTGGAAGATCCGTCATTACCATGGCCATTACCTGATATCTACACGATTAAACATTATACTTCAATGGATGTAGAAAGATCGTTATTAAGTGAAGTGAATTATACTGAAAATAATGATTTAGATAGTGCATTTTCAAATAATAATAAGAAACGGTCCCGTATAAGTAGATCACAATTGAAAAATCATAAAGAATCATCAGTGGATTCAGATGATATGGCTAATTTAACAGTTCCTAGTTTTTATGAGAGCAAAAGATTGAAAAACGATTATTCAAAAAATCCAACAAAACAAAGGAAAGGTATCCTTACAGGAATTATAAGTAGTCACGATATTTCAAGTGGTAATTATCATTTGTCGAGTGAAATATTGACTCATAGGTTAATACAATCCATGGCACAAGTATATTATGATTTAGAAACGCAAAAGAAAGAAATACAAATGTATCATGATGTTAGTCCAATTGAGGAACTCCATATGAAGTTTTATTCTAAAGAAGATATAGAGATGAAGGAGAAAGTGAGCAAGTGTGATAGTGCCATTGAATCAAATAAAGTTCGTTATCAAAATATAGACAACGAAAATAAATCAGTTTATCAAGATACTGAGTCATTGAAAAAACAATTTGATAGTATATTGGAAGATTTTGCAAAAAAGGGAAAGTTGGCGTCAAAGTTAAAGGACTTAATATTAATGAAGTACGATTTAGAAGAGGCTATAGAGAAGGAGAATAAAAAGAGTGAGTCAAAGGATACAGAAAGTGGATATATGAGGAAGGAAATAGCGAAAGCTCGTGACTCAATTGAAGATTCATTAAAAAATATCAAGGAATTGTCTGTTGCATGTCAGAAGATAGAGAATGATCTTAAAACGATATCAGATAGTTTCTGTGCGAAGACTGATCAAGTTAAGGAAGAGATAAAACACTTGAAACAGTCCCGCTCTGAAGAGAAACTATTAAATAAGGCTTTAGAAGAGAAGCTTGAAACCCTAACTAAGCGTTTGCAGCAGATACCTGTTCAAAGAGTACGAACATTTCAACAAACGAGTTATCCTTCAAGAAAAAGGTAAATCCATATTTTGGTAACAACTGCAAATGAATTACTTTTCTATTCCTAAACGCATAGTACATACCCTACGGATATAGATTTTATACTTCTATATATATGAGTTAATGCATCTTTGTGCTTGCGGAAGGAGATTCTACAAACTGATTCACAGCTGGAATTAGTCAATTTTTCATCTCCCACAATTTTACTGATCGATCCCATCCACTACTTACGATACATTGTGAGTTATTTGCGAAACTAACATCCAATATTTTATCAGTGTGACCTTTTAATGAGGTTATTTTATTCCAGTTCCCACTACTAAAAATATTTATTGTTCTATCATAACTTGATGAGATCATACATTCCCCATTTGATGGTTCAAATTGAACTGAGGTAACGATATTATTATGAGCCAAGATCTTTCCACAGATACCCTGCTTTCTAAGATCCCATATATGAATAGAACCATCACCACTTCCTGTTGCTAAATTGTATCCATTTGGCGACCAATCTACTGTGTATATCGGCTTTACATGACCGGATAAAGTCATCAACAAAGAACCAGACCTCAGATCCCATAACATCGCCAAATTGTCCAGACCCCCTGTACAGACAAGAGCACCATCTCTGTGGAATGCAAGACTGTAAACTTCTTTAGCGTGTCCCTCTTGTAATAACAATTCCTTTGAAGTCTCTAAATCCCACAACTTCCATGTGGTGTCAAATGATGCACTTGCAATATATCTGTCAGAAGGATGAAATTTGGTAGTCACTACTCTTTGATCATGAGCTTTAAAAGAATGTAAAGTCTTCAAAATATTTGTATTTTCTTGATAGTGATGTATGCTAACATAAGCGTTGTCTGATCCAGTGACCAGATGGGAACCTTTACGATTCCAATCCAGACCACCGATTTTTCCTCCGGTCAACACTGATATTGGCTCAGAAGATGAATTCTGAATAATATCTAAGGAGTTAATGTCCAATATTTTCACATCACCAGCCCAACTTCCTGTTGCAAAATAACCTCCCTTTGGCGATACACTAATTTTAGAAACAGGTCTTGTAGACGCTATTTGTGATCCAACTAAACTAAAACTTTGTAATTGTTCGTTATAAGTTCTTCTTCTTTTAATCTCACTTGGAATGTCTATTGTGTTAGCTCTGTCTCTTTGTTTCTTTAATCTTTGTTCTGATTCGGTCAATGAATATTTTATAATGTATTTTCTTGCTTGAATTAATTCATTAGTAGCTGGTGTATAAAAATCTTCTTCTTCTTCATCATCAGCATCAGATTCTTCTTTATTCAGATTACCACCTTCTTCATTACTTTCAATTCCCTCGTTGTTATTTAATGGATTAAAATCTTTCAAACGGTAAAGAAGGTTTTTATTAGCAAACAAAAATTTAGCTAATCTGTCTCTACGACTCTCTACACTTTCGTCTACTAACAGCTCCGGTTCATTAAATAATTTCAACAGACGTCTCACATCTTCATCATCCTCACAGTCCTTAGGAATAATGCTCAATCTTTCATTTTTGCTTCGTTCTAACTCAATAATTGCACTATTAGACTTATCTGAATCAGAGCTTCCATGTTCTGGATAGTCGACTACCACTTTTAAATTTTCCAACTCTTCCATAATATGTTACAAAAACCTTAATGTGCTTATTTTCTCATGCGAATCATGCTAGATAATGCACTCCTCTCAATGTGTATGCATGTCTTATTTTAAGTTTGTGTATTTCTAACTTTTGGAATCAACATCTAAATGAAAAGTTTTGAAATCTTTCGTAAAGGCCATCCGGAATATCGAAAACTTATAAATAAATGAAGAGAGTATCAAATCTTAAAGACAACATACTAAAAGTGAGATTTTTCCTTGAAAGGTTCATTTCATTAGAAGAATATATCTTCATTAACTGATAGTTACCCTTTGCCTTACGTGCTGCACGATTGAGAAAGAAGGAAGGGAAAGGAATCGTCCAGAACATAGATTATTCTACAAATAGAAGTATTTAATTAGAAGATCATGGTGAATACATTACTTAAACAGAAACATATAAAGTACGTTAAGTCATTGGATTCCAAAACAGAGACATTGGAGTACTGGTTGTCTGAACATTTAAGGCTTAATGGTGTATATTGGGGGCTTACTGCTCTTTGCATCCTAGATTCAAAAGAGACATTCCAACGTGAAGAAGTGATCCAGTTTGTAATGTCCTGTTGGGATGATCGTACCGGTGGATTCGGTCCATTTCCTAAACATGACGCCCACATGTTGTCTACTTTATCTGGATTACAAATATTACTGACCTATGATTCAATCGATCTTATAACCGAGGACTCTGAGAAATTGAAGAATGTAGTTCAGTTTATTAAGGGGAACCAATTACCTGATGGATCCTTTCAAGGTGATCGCTTTGGAGAAGTCGATGCCAGATTTAGTTACAATGCCTTGAGTGCGCTATCCATACTTGAACAATTGACGCCCGAAGTTGTAAACCCAGCTGTAGAACACATTTTAAGATGTTTGAATTTTGATGGTGGATTCGGTCTTTGTCCAGGTGCAGAGAGTCATGCATCGATGGCTTTTACGTGTCTTGGTGCGTTGAGTATAGTCAATAAATTAGACATGCTAACTCCAGAACAGATAGATACAATTGGATGGTGGCTCTGTGAAAGACAAGTACCGGACGGTGGGTTGAATGGCCGTCCCAGTAAATTACCAGATGTTTGTTACAGTTTTTGGGTTGTGTCATCATTGGCTATAATAAATAGATTGGATTGGATAGACTCAGCTAAATTGGCCAATTTCATCTTGGAGAGTCAAGATGAGACAAAGGGTGGGATTGCTGATAGGCCAGGAAATGAAGTTGATGTGTTCCATACGGTGTTTGGTCTAGCTGGGTTGAGTCTTATTGGTTATGATGACTTAGTTAGAATAGATCCAACTTATTGTATGACTTATGAAGTTACTTCCAAGATTCGCAAGTACCCTTATTGAATTAGGGAGTGTATGTTATTTCATTTCAGATGCTAACAGTTATTTGCGATGTCGTTGTAATTATATATATATATGGAAATGTAGAAATATATATACTGTAACTATTACGAATAGTCATATGACTGTTTTCGACCACATGAATAACTAAGTTCATTCATTCTTTTTTTTTTTTAATCCGTTCTTGTAATAGATCAGAACGAAACTGCTTCTTCATGAACAGTCCTCGTGGTGGCATTGAAGACTAAATATCTGGCTGTTTTATTAAGAATGAATTTGCCTGGGTTTATTGTCTTGCAACCATTATACGTCAGATCAAACCTTGGTACTGATGGATCACATACAATAAGAACAGATGGTAATGGAGACAGTATTAATGTGTGATCACGGTTATAATTGATAGATGACGAGGCAAACGGTTTCAAATGTCCTTGGTCTAGCAATGTCTTAACATACTTTCTAGTTTCTATAATATTAAATTGCACTTCTGGAATTTCTGGTAAAGTTTCATGTCTTACCATTGGACCATCTTCATTATCACTAGGGTCCTCAACATATTCGTTGTCTGAAATTTCCATATCCTGGTTTGGATCAGTGTCAATTCTAGCTTCTTCAATCAAGGGGAATTCAATAGAATATTTTTTAAATTTTCTATTTATATCATCTCTCATTAAAATTATCTCTTGGGATAGAAACGCTATTCTGCTTGGATTTGAGACCCATTTAACTTTATTTCCTAGTCTTGTCAGTTTTTTAACAAACTCAGAAGGTATTGGTTCCTGAGGTAAAGCAGGCCCATCTCCAAGAAGAATAGATCCACCCCATGGATCGTTAGGACCTGGTACAAAAATTAATTGACAATACTCTATAATATTTTCAAATTGATTCAGTAACTGATACAATCTATCAAAATTCATTTCATAAGATTTACCAGTAGTTATCTGAGTCTCAGAATATGATGGAAAAATCGGGGCTGATGCAAAGGATCCAAAGAAAATGATTCCTATTGGAGCCACACCATTCTCTAAGATATCATTTTCAATCTTGTGAAAGACCCTTTTCAATGCATTAAACGTATTTTCTTGATGTAAAAAAATATCTCCACCTAATATGATAAATTTACTTAAATTTTGAGTATTCAATTCCTGCTCTAATGACAACAATCTGATCTTCAAATCATTACTTATCCTTGTGATAGGGGCATCTAAATTGTTGTTATTGTTACATATATTTAGGAAATCGATGTTTCCAATAGCATCTTGTGTCAGTTCTCTTCTCTCTGGAGGTGGATGTGTCATAGAAGTTATATGAAATTTATGACCCACAGTAAAATATATACCTTCAGCAAGGACAATACACCCTGGGTAGTAATACAGTCCCTCTGTGGGGTTCGCTTGAGAGATGTCTACTTCAATCTTACCTGATAAATCCTCCATTTGTAAATTTCCCTTAGCGTTGTAAGTTAAAAGACCCAAAATCAAGAAATTTTGTCTATCCCTACCCAACAGATTCTTAATTTGAGTGATTTCCATATATGTAGAAGGTGTTGAAGTATCCAAATTGTTTTGTAATAGATCATTTTGTAATGCTACCATTGAGGATAATGGATTAAAAGTGTCATTTGAATTTTGGAAATTTTCATTTCTTAAAGTCCTGTCTCTTATAATACAATAACGAGTCATAAAACTTGATATTTTACGGTTCAGATCGGTGAGTAAAGAGGTTGGTGGTTGTGGAGACATATACTGCTTTTTGAACCCATCATAAGGGAAATAATGTTGTTCAGATGCATTAATGATCCTATAGTAATCTGTCCAAATTAGATTGCTTCTCATATTTTGACCGGATATTATCTGAGACCCCACATCAGTCAAAGGATCTGAATAATTTAATTCCTGAACATGAACATGAGCATGGCTAGTATTTCGGTTATTATCAAAACAATTTCTTTCTTCAATTTCATTCAAAACGCTTTCACAACCAATCTGATCAATGAATAAACCTCTATCCTGTTGTTTCCAAACTTGTGCAAATTGTTCTAGGAATCTTAAAGTATCTGGGTTTTTCTTCCAATTAGTGCCGAACCTGGATCCAATAATGGTGGCTAATGCGTTCAATCCATCTGATTTGATACTTAACCCGTATTTTTTAGACAAGATTCTATATGCTAATGGTCTAAGATGAGCAGGTTGGATTCTAGCAGGCAACACAGTCCCATCACTTGGTAACACCATCGGTGAAAGTTTTAGAGTCCTTTTTGGCGAACGGTTTCCTTGCCGAATAAACTTTGTTTCTCTCTAATACACCAGATAATGGGGGAGAGCGTTGGTTGGTTGGGGGGGAGAGGAAGGGTAACAGAGAATGTATCTTTTACCAGTTACTGGACTCCTGTTATACTCCAAAGAGGACCTGCTATACCACAATTATTGGTGGCCTCATCGAGTCTTTTCCATTTCAAATTCTGTTAACCGATTCCATTGCAACCAAATCGATGCCTGAAATGATTCCATTTAGGGCTGGTTGAGAGACAGGAAGAATTTATGTAAAACCCTGTACTTTTTCCTGGTTTACCAAAGGAAAACTCATAATTACTATGTTAAACCCTAAGTTACGTCTTTTCTTGAAAAACTTTTTCTCTTTTTTTTTTTTGTTTTCATAGATTTCAAACCCTACGACCACCAAAAGAACAAACCAGATTCTTAAATAAAAGAGTTTTATTGCAATAACAAAACAGAAAAAAGAACAGAGAAGAAAGAGAGAGATATTTGCATCGTTTGTGCACTAGAAGATATTTTAAGGTGCATTTAAGGAACCTATAGAGAAGTTGTTACGAAAGTGTGGTGTTTTGTGTCGGCAAAAGGTATTTATCGTAACTTCAAGAACAATCATAGATACGCAGTTGAATATTTTCAATATTGTCATTGTCTAGAATGGTTGACAAACAAACGTGCCAGATGACACGTCAAAAACAATTCAAAGAAGAAAAATGGAATCGTCAGATTGGTAATAATCCTAGGCTAGGTTTGGTTTCGAATAATAGACACTTGCGATATCAATTAGCCAGGCGGTTGCGTCACTCGAAGACCTTCAAAAACGTTAATCCAAGAAGATATAAAAACTCAGCACAGATTCAACGTGCCTTGACCACAAGAGATAAATTGAGGAATATATGGAATAGTATAAAATTACTGTTTACATCCAGTGACAATGCATATCAGGGGTTGGAACCAAGCACAGCTAATAACGAGAATCACTACTATTATAACTCTATTGCTAAGAATGGAAGCACACCCAACCTAACTACACCTTTTTCTTATACAAGAGAAGATTCTTCTCGTTCCACCATTGATACTACATTAGAGTATATGCCAGTTCGACAGGAAAACGTCCCCATATTTGAAGATAATTTAACGGAACATGAACCAAAAAGTAATAATAATAACAGCAATGATAATAAGAAGAATGATAAAAAAGAGGGTGTACAGGACAACGATATAAGGGAAGATCCACGTGATGAGACCATTGCCAAATTAAAGGAACAAGTAGTTTTGCTAAAGAAAAAATTGAAGTATGCAAGAGAGAAAAACACTCTATACAAATCTTTGCTAGATGAAGCAAACATTGGAACGACCTATTTGGAATCACGCAGACATATCAAAAACCTTGTCAGAGATAACATGAAACCGGAATCTGAATTACCGCCTTCACCTGAAAGAAAAGTATACCCCTTGGTAACGTCAAGTCCGATTAGACAGAATGCAGGCGGTACTGCCACCATTACGAGTGCAAACAAAGTCACTTCTTCATCCTCCACTGTCTCTTATCAAAATGATCCCGCTCAAGCTCCGCCTCAGATGAAAAGTTATTACAACAAATATCCAAAATTGCCACACACAGAGTCTCTTATCAAAAGAGAATCAACTAATAACAAAGAGGACAATAAGGAGCAACAGCTGTAGAATTCCAACCAGTCTTACAGGACTCTCCTGCTTCTACGATACCTCTTCGTTGTGATTCTCTTTTGTGGATAGTCGCATTAGAGGTCACGTGATACCTTGACGTCGGCCTTTTTTTTTTCGTTATCTTAAGGAACAAACAAAAAATTTTTAGTTTTTCTGTCTTTTTGTTTTTTTTATTTTTATTTTGTCGTTTTTATCTTAAGTGAAAAGTTTATTGCTCTTCTTTTTCATCCCTACCTTTGTCAAACCAGTCAAGCAGTCAAGTATATCTGCCTATTAGATACTGGTCGTTCCACTCTACCTTCTCTTCTTTGAAAGGGGACGTCATGCTTAAGTGTCAGCTTACTGTTCCTTATACGAATTAATAATTGATATTCGTTGATTTGAGATCGAGGGTACCATTACCATAGTAGATTATTTTCCAAGGATTTAAAACGCATACTTTGGACACTTCTTTAAAATCAAGTGCCAGACTTCTTTATTTTTTTTTTTTTTCATTTTAAATTACATTTAATCATTCATGAGTACAGGTGATTTTCTAGCTAAGGGGATTGAGTTGATTCAACATGCCATTGATTTAGATACAGCTACCCAGTATGAAGAAGCATACACTGCATACTATAATGGTTTGGACTATCTAATGTTAGCTTTGAAATATGAAAAGAACCCTAAATCGAAAGATCTGATAAGGACAAAATTCAGTGAATATTTGAATCGTGCTGAGCAATTGAAAGAACATTTGGAATCGGTCTCTAATAATAGCAATGATAATGCAACTAATAGTAATAAAAAATCTGGCAATAAAGGGAGAGTAGCCACTAGTAGTAATGATAGTCATAAAGACAATGGCAATGACGACGACGATGATGATGGAGAAGATAAAAAGAAATTGAGAGGGGCTCTGTCTGGAGCCATTTTAAGTGAAAAACCAAACGTAAGATGGGAGGACGTAGCAGGTTTGGAAGGTGCTAAAGAGGCTTTGAAAGAAGCTGTGATCTTACCCGTGAAATTTCCTCACTTGTTTAAGGGTAATCGTAAACCAACAACAGGGATTTTATTGTATGGACCTCCAGGGACAGGTAAATCGTATTTAGCTAAAGCTGTCGCTACAGAAGCCAACTCAACGTTTTTCAGTGTATCTTCAAGTGATTTAGTGTCTAAGTGGATGGGTGAATCTGAAAAGTTGGTGAAGCAGCTATTTGCAATGGCAAGAGAAAATAAGCCTTCGATTATATTTATAGACGAAGTAGACGCATTAACTGGACAAAGAGGTGAGGGAGAAAGTGAGGCAAGTAGACGTATAAAGACCGAATTGTTAGTACAGATGAACGGTGTAGGGAACGATTCTCAAGGCGTACTTGTCCTTGGTGCTACCAATATCCCATGGCAGCTGGATAGTGCAATTAGAAGAAGATTCGAAAAGAGAATTTATATCCCATTACCGGATCTTGCATCCAGGACCAAGATGTTTGAGATTAATGTTGGCGATACCCCCTGTACCTTAAGTAAAGAGGATTATAGATCATTAGGACAGATGACGGAAGGTTATTCAGGTTCTGATATTGCGGTGGCTGTTAAAGATGCTTTGATGGAACCGATCAGAAAGATTCAAATGGCCACGCATTTTAAGAATGTATCAGAAGATCCAAGTAAAAAAAGATATACACCATGTTCTCCTGGGGATCCTAATGCTATTGAAATGTCTTGGGTAGATATTGAGGCAGACGAATTACAGGAACCTGATCTCACTATAAAAGATTTTTTGAAAGCTATAAAGACAACAAGACCCACAGTTAATGAAGAAGATTTACGTAAACAAGAAGAATTTACCAGAGATTTTGGACAAGAAGGTAATTAGTCATGATATAGAAACAGTAGCACACCGGTACAGTTACTAGGATTATAATATGGATAGTAAATATAAAGAGTTGGGATGTGTATGTGTGTGATCTAATGCAAAAAATCAAAAAAAAATTACAAAGAGCAACTTAAGTTTACTAATAGATATATAATGAATTTTGATCCTTGAACATGGTGTATATATATATATTTTATTATGTATGTATGTATGTATGTATTAAAGATATGATTGGTCTTGTGTCTGTTGTAATTTCATATTCATTTATAGATGCTGGTATTATTTTCACTATCAGTGACTTTGGCACTCTCAATTTTAACTTTGACGATAACTGTGTTCTCTCCTAAGATAAATACTTCAGCATCAGGATTTGTTTTCAATAATAATTTTTTGTAATAATTAGATTCTTCAGAAGATCTTTCAATAGGAATAGCGTGTCCTTTGATAGTGGCACTCATTTCATTCAATTCATCCTGATTCAATTGTTGTAAAAGGTTTAGCAGTTTACTTGGGTGGGCTGGAGTAGAGTCTGCTAATGATGAGGAAGCACCAGAGGCGGGGGAATCTCTTGGTGTCCCTACTTGAGACAAAGTTCTTTTCTTTGCAGAGAGACTGTTTGCTGTGACCCAATCATGAAACAAAAGCGATACTACTGGGTTTGCTAAGATATTCACATATTTCTCTGTATTGTCAAAAGTGGCAAAAATAATATAATCACTGTTATCATCTTTCCGGAAGGTTCTGTCAGCAGGAACATAGGTGTAGTTCATCAAGGAGACAGATGGGATACAATCCTTGGATGACGTGGCTAAATGGACATATTTGGAAGTCTTGATCAAATTAATTAAATGGTCTGGAAAATTCTTTGTGCAGGACATTGTGAACAATTTAAACTGAAATAATAATGAAAGTTCGAGTAACTAGTTGTGGATTGTTATAAGTGCTTCAATTGATTAGTTTATATAGAGATATCATGGTATAAAGATATGGATATGCCTACTTGCACCTGGGAAGACTTTTAGTATTAAAAAGTTTTACGCTTCTTTATATAAAAGGGGATTGAGACGCTGGAGGAAGACAAAAAATAAAAAGAAAGAAAAAAGAAAAAAGTAACTTTGTTATGGAACGATGACTAATCGTAGAGGTGTGGGTGTTTGCACTAATTACGTAATACAAAAATTTAATTTATGACACAACAAATTTGTGACACACACATGCATATAGATATATATATATATATCTATGTAATGATCATAATATCGTTAAAAAGTTTTTTTTTTATTTTTATCAGTAATATATGAATTCGTTATTTCTATATCTTCGTTGGTAACTTTCTCTTTGGACCCTTGGCACGTCTTTTAGTTGGATGAGTCAATGAAGACGTGCTACTCTCTGAAGAGATAGCTGGAGAAGTAGTTGATACTCGTAGAGACGGTGTGCTGTTAAAAGAAGTAGAAGTACACATAGGAGTATTACTAGGATGCTCTTCGTTTATTGTATGTCTTTTTTGTAAAAGAAGTATTCTGGAGAGTTTACCCTCAATTGATAAAGGTTTATCCAGTTTTGATTTCGTTTTAAGCATATCATTAGTGGTGGTTGTGGTTGTGGTAGTAGTAGTAGTAGTAGTAGTAGTAGTTACATCTATTGGTGCACCATTACTTACGGTTTTCTTGTTTCTATTTTCTTTCAATTCTTTAGCTCTTTTCAATGCTTCTGGCATAGATATTTTTCTTGATGGAATTGCAGGAGCAGTTTTGGATTTCAGGATATGTCTATTCTGAGGGAGACTATCATTAGTCTTTAGATTGGCATGTTTTATCAACGCTTCAGGTAAATTTGGTTTAGTATGTTTGTTCACAGGAGGCGGCAGTATCTTATCCTTTTTAACTGATTTTAATTTTGGTAAGTCAATGGAAATAGATTTTGTACTTTTATTCACATGAGGTGGCGGTACCTTATCTTTCTTAACTGATTTTAATTCAGGTATATCTATATATTCTTGGAATTGATTTTTCTTTGGTAAAGAATGACCTATCTGTGGTTTTTCAATTTTACGTAATTGAGGTATTTTGATACGATGATCGTTATGTGAGTTTCCTTCCCTTTCATCGTTCGTTGTAGCTTTCTTTGGTGACGAATTGATTTGGAAAGCTATCAAATTGTTAGGTTTATTTGGTAATAAAGGTTTCTTTTTCGACGAAAGTGAATAGGTTGATTCAGATTTCTTTAGTGCAGAATCGATAAAACTTTCTGAATTAGATTCTTTAGTAAATTTTTGATTAGATTTTGAACCATCAATTTCTTTATTATTGGCAGTAGGGCCAGATCGTAGTTTATGTTTCGTTATTATAGTAGATGGATTCTCTTGTATAGAATCTAAATAATCCACATAACTTGGATTAGAAATAAGTGGTTTTGGGGTAGGTTCTTTCTTCATTGTTATGGTAGTATTAGGATTTTGTTGCAATGATTCCAAGTAATCTAACATTTTATGTGTGGGGGGTTTTGGGTTTGTTTCTATTAAATTTTTGTGGTTTTTGCCTATTATATGTTTTTCATTTTGTAATGAATCAAGAAGATCTATTGGTTTTGAAGCTCTATTTACAACGGGATTAATGGTTGAGTTCGGTTTATAGTTTTCTTTTACTGGTGAGTTTCTATCATTGTCATCATCAGAAATGTCGATTAGATCTATTTCCTTTTCATATTGAATGTTAACAATCTTAGATATTGCTCCTTGGGTCTTTCTATCCTGTGGAGATTGGATTGCATGGGAAGGGAGATTTTCCAAACTATCAGTTTTTCTTTTTGGTAATACTGGTCTTCTTTCATCACCAACATTATCGTTTGATCCTTCTTTTTTTGATTCTTCCATATGTCTAACAGTATATTTTGATTTAGTGTACCTTTGAAATCTTTGCTCATATGGATCGATGTTGCTTAGTTCTTTTGGTTTTCTTGGAGGCAATCTAGGGACCACATTCTTAATCTTAATCTTATCATTTACACTCATGTCACTATAAACATACCTGTCATTATGAGGACGGTTCCATGCAAAAAGTTCACCTGGTCTTTCTTTAGAAGGCGATATCTTTCCACTATTTTTGTCAGGCTGCAAGTTCTCTTTATTCAGTTTTTGTTGAGCTTTAATCTTTTGTAAAAGCAGAAAATCTTCTCTTGAAACAACATATCCCTTTGCTGTTGTATTAGAATTGGAATTAAATGTTTTATCATAATTATATGCCGACTTGTATGCTAAATAGGCAGTAGCAGCAGTATCACCATTATCACCGGTTTTATCGATCGCCACATTATATGGATACTGAGCCATATTTGAATGTTCTTGAAACGATACCATAGTAGTTTGTTGGGATTGGAATGTTCGCTCAATGCTCAAGACCTTTCTGAGACTGTATAAATAGATAGGAAGGACTTCTCTATGAAATAGTGGAAAAAAATGATCGATCCTCACTCAATGACACAGTTTCTTCTTTCTCGAGGGTTTTTTTTTCTGCGTTTTGTTATCTCGAAGGTAAAAATGCAAAGAAAGGAAAAAGAGAAAGTCCTCGAAGACCTTTTTGTCTAAGAAGAAAAGAGTGGCTCGCTACTCTACGATGGTACGATGCTAAGAGTACAGTTGAATATGATAAATTAATAGTTTATTGCGTGAATGAATAGGTATGTACGTGTATATGTAAGTGTATATATATAGTGAAAGAGTTGGGTCTGAAAAAAGCCATTAACGTAGTTCAATGGATGGTTTCCTGGTTGTCAAATAGGCTTGGAACCCACAGAAGATAAAGAATATTAAATATACTAATGCTGCAAGGTAGATAGTATGTGCTACACTGTTGAAATAGTATTGAAAGTATGTGTAAGTTGCAAACATTGAAAAGAATAGCAGATATCATGACATAAGGAGACAAGACACGTTTATATCGCAGTAGTGAGTTTAGGATCCTACTGTGATTGTCTGTATCTATCCTTTATCCATGCATCCACTTATCTTTAGAAAGAAATAAAATAATGCAAAGGCTTGTTAGTAAAAAAAAAAATAACAAAGCAAAAGTAAAAGTAAAAGTAAAAGTAAAAGTAAAAGTAAACAAGGAAATTAATTGACATTAGTCAACGGTTTATATCCCTTCATTTTGCTTTTAGTATTTTATAATTATTTTTTATTTTTTATTTTTATTTTTATTTTTATTTTTTGCTGAATACATACGCTGGTCCATCTTCTGGTTGGTTAATTGATCCTACAAAACCTTCATGATTGATATTGAATAAATGAGCAATGACACTAAGTATCACTACCCCAAATGCAGACAATATGGTACAGAACCATGCTTTACCGGACTGAACAAAAGGAAGGAAATTAATAAGTATACGTGGATATATTTTTGTTGTTAGTATATCAGTCAAGGAATATAATGAAAATTTTGAATTGTCTTAATAATATGTATTGTCTAGATGATAGAAGGGATCAAGTACATACCGATACCACAGGCTTCATTTTTTTTTGTCTATAGAGTACTTGTATCTATATTTTATGAGTAAAAGTATTTGGGGGGGGAGAATACACCTTAAATGACGAAATGGGTTAGAGGCTTGTAGAAGGGTGTCACACGGTTATAGCTAACCACTATCGAAGTTGTAATATTAAGTTATTTTGGTCTTGGTCTTGGTGTGAATGTGACAATTGATATCATATATATTCTGATTTTCTTCGTTATCATAGAAAAAATGTTTCTGTAACTTCTTTTCCTTTTTTTTTATTTTTTTTAATCCTGAAATGTGTTTTTGACGTCGTTGTTTTTTTTACTTTTCTTTGTTTTCTTCGGACGACGCGGATGGCGGAAGTTTTCTACACCCATGCACCCCGCTGGGCTATTCTGGTTTTTGTTTTGTCAAAAGACCTTCAAATACACAAAATATGTATTACAATAATAATAGTAATAACTTCTTAGTATTACATATATACTATACAGGATGCTTATTCTTGGTATACTCTTTATAACTATTATATGCCTAACATGAAAAAAAGAAAAAGAAAAAAAGGATGGTTATGGTTATATTGTTATTATCAATTAAAATTACAATCCCTCAAATTTAAGGATTCCATGATTGTTGTTACCTTGATTATTCTTCTTTTGGTTTTGTAATTTCTTTTGTTTTTTGTTTTTCTTTTCCTTTGCTTTATCCTTGTGTTTACGTTTACTTGATGATGTATTATCACTATGCAAGTTTAGACTTTCATTCGCCTCTGATTCCTCATTGTCACTAACATTTTCTAAGTCTTTATCTAATTCTGCTAATAACTCCTCCTTGGATAAACCAACGAGGGTCTCTTCTTCATTCGAAGAACTGTCACCATCACTGTCATCATCAGTGTTGCTATCACTACTATCTGAGAATGATCCGATGTCACTACTTGATTCCTCTTCTTCTTCTTCTTCATTTTCTTCTTCTGCGCCATTCACTTCTGGCCATAACTTTATCGAATCCATACCACCACTAATTACTCTATATTCATGATCTAAATCTATCATGGTTACTTCATCGGTGCCATCCAAATCATGATTTCTAATCTCTACAACTCTATTACTTTTAACATTGACTTTATACAATTTCCCATTAGAACAACCACACCAGACACAATTATCATCTTGTAAAGTAGAGATGATGCAATCGATGCTCTCCTTTGGACACACTTTGATCCGTGACATTTGGTCCTCCAAATCGTTGATTTTTGGTTTCCAAACGGTCAGGATACCTTCACCCATCCCACATACCAGAGTCTCACCCTTCAGATTACTCTCTTCGTTATCCACAAAACAACCACAAAGGATCTCGTCCTCTTGATCGTCGCTCAATAGTATTTTTTCTTTGTCCTGGTTATGTGTGTCCCAATAAGCCAACGTGGTTTGGCCCAAAGAGATGAATTTATATTTGGATCTGTTGACAAAATGGAAGATATCGTTAATTGGGTCACCGAAATGGATCTTATTGATCCTATTCTTGAGATGGAAACTGGTCGGATCCAGGACGAGCACGTCACCGACTTCGTTACCGACGATTAGCACATCAGCAGTGACTATCATTTTAGTGGACGGCTGCCAGTCCTCAGGGAGCTTCCCTTTCTTGACCACCTGTCCAGTCAGGGAATCCGCTTTCTTAATGACGTTGTCGTTCCCTACAGAAAACAAATACTGGCCGTTTGAATCTATGGTTAGACCATGTAAACTAGACTTGTGTCTCTTTGTCTTCCACAAAATCTGCAAACCGGGGATTGTGTCACCCACATCCACCTCTGGGTAACCGTTGGTTGAGCTCGATAGGCTTTTTGAGGTGGAGGATAAATGGTCTAGATCATATTTGTAACAGAAAATGTGGCCGCTAGATAGACCAAAATACAGGACAGGTTCAGTTGGATGCGCTGCGAATTGGAAAAAGGAGGAATCCGGCGACGAATTCCATTGTAAAATTGGGTTTATCTTTGATTCTTCTAAAGTCTTTAAATTTGCTTTAATTTTACCCATTTCACTCTGAATTACATACAAAGGCTGTGAGGATAGAAAGTAGAGACAGTTCTTGTGGTATAAGGTTGTGGAATCCAAGTTAATCAGTAGGAAGCAAGAAGGACGAGCAGGAAAAAGAGGAGCACCCCACACCCGACTTTTAATTGAGAGGACATAATGTGTTCTTTGTTTCTAGTTTGTGTGGTTAGTTTTTTTTTTTTTTCCATCGCCTTCATCGACCGATCGATCGATTGATCTTTTGGAAGGAAACGGTGGATGTTTGTTGAGCCAGAAGAATCCGGAGGTGAGAGGAGGGAGTGAATAAAAGAGAGAAAAAAACATCACATTTCCCAAGCAAACCCTAAACGAAAAAAAAGAAAAAGCAAAAAAATGGAAAGTAACAGCTCCTCCGCCCTAACAGCGGCACGTCCCAGGGTGAGAAAAAAAAAGACAAAAAAAATAACGGACACCCAGACACCCGCAGAAAACGGTAACCCCGGTGGTGTGGTTCTCTAGGTCATGTGACCCACAGTTTTATATCCTTTTCTTTTTTTTTTTTGCCTCCACCGCCGCCGGCCTCTCGCAGCCAAACAAACACAAACACAAACACACCACACACAGCACGCACACTCACAGTTACAGTTACAATTACAGCTACAATTGCAGCTACAACCACAGCAGAAGTGGGTAAGAGAAGCAAACAGGAGAGCAGATATTTAACGACACCTCTACGAGTGTCCATGCGTGTCTATCCATGTTTTTCACACAACACACACACAAAACACACAGTTATGGGACAGACTTGCTTTTGTAGTTGTGAAATTAGCTGGGTGCGTGTCACGAGTGTGAAAGTATTTATATAATAAGATCAACTAATCCACTGGCAGGTTTTTTGCTTCTTCTTCCTCTTCTTCTTTGTTTGTTTCTTTTTGTTTCTTTTTTTTTTTCATTTTATCGACTAGTATAGTTTTTGAATACGCTCTTATGAACAGTGGAGTGGTACTCCTGCTCCATCTCCTACAGTATTCCTTTCATTTCTCTTATCTTTAAATATACATTTAATACGTTGTAGTAGCCGGAATACAGAACCACACAGGCGAACAAGAAGAAACAGAAGAAGAAAAAATTAAGAACATGTCTGGCTCTAACAGAATATACCACTTAAACAACGACATCACAGTGACTCAAGAACAATTGAATCATTGGAACAAGTACCTGTCTCAGTTGCAGACCCCACTGGAGATCTTGAAGTGGTCTGTTATCACCTTCCCACACCTATATCAGACCACAGCCTTTGGTTTGACTGGGTTGGCTACAATAGACATGTTATCTAAACTACACGAGGAGAACAGCGACTTGTATCCTATTGTACCGTTGATCTTCATCGACACATTACACCATTTCCCACAAACCTTGGATCTGTTGAAAATCGTTCAAGAGAAATACTATACGCCCTGCGACTCCCGAATCAACGTGTTCAAACCAAAGGGTCTGAACTCAGAGGCTGAATTCGCTAACAAGTATGGCGAGATGCTGTGGGAGAAAGACGATCTAAAATACGATTTCCTGGCTAAGGTGGAACCTGCATCGCGTGCATATAAGGAATTGAATGTGACTGTAGTGTTCACTGGTAGAAGACGGTCGCAGGGGGCTGCTAGATCGAATTTGAAATACGTGGAAGTCGATGAGACGAACGGGATCCTAAAGATCAATCCATTGATGCTATGGACTTTTGATCAAGTCAACGCATACATTGAAACGAACAATGTTCCACGGAACGAATTGTTGCAATATGGGTACAGATCCATAGGAGACTATCACTCGACACAGCCTGTTGGCGAGGGTGAGGATGAAAGAGCCGGTAGATGGAAGGGAAAGGCAAAGACAGAATGTGGTATCCATGAGACATCCAAGTTCGCTCAGTTCCTAAAGGAGAACAGTAGTTGACAACACAACAGACCATACACGTATGCACACCTTATACACCGATCTTATATATGTACATTTAATACATAAGAAGCTTTTTGTTTTTCAAATTCCCAACCCAATTTACTAATCGCTACATGAAAACATGAAATATTTACACATTACCGTTTGTCACCCCCCCCCCCCCACTCCCTCGCAAGTTTTACGGGTTGACAAATATAAGGATCATTGTCATGTCTATTATAAAATGTATACTATCTCTTATGTAAACTGCAATAATACCAATATAAATATATGTATACGATAATCCCACAAAGACATAATAATATATATTTCAACTAACAATACTTTATGACCAACAACATACAGAGAAAACACAGGGTTCTTGTGGATTCACTTGTTTTAAGCATGTCCAAAAACACTGCTGTCGACATGTTTCGTTGTGTGTGGGATTGTGTGGTTCGATTGGAGAGCAGAGCCTGTGGAAATTAAAGATCCCACATATAAAAACAAATAAAAAATTAAAAAAAAAAAAAAAAAAAAAAAAAAAAAAAAAAAAAAAAAAAAAAAAAAAAAAAAAAAAAAAAAAAAAAAAAAAAAAAAGGAATAAAACAGAAACAAAGATTCTGCGACAAAGGAAGATTATTGTACAAAGGAGCGATTTGATGAAATGAATTAAAAAGCCTGTTTTCCAGCGTGTTTTGGGCTTTGAAAAGGAAACTTCGTGCAATTCGTATAAGTAGTGCATTTTCCAACACATTCATCTAATAAAAAAAATAATAAAATAAAAAAAAGAATACCAAATAATACAAGATGAGATTCCCTGTTAAGACTAAATTGCCTCCCTTATTCAATACCGTTCATATCATTAGAGACAATTTCAAAAGACAACAGTTTAAAGAATATGAGTTATTGACAAAGGTATTGAAATATATGGCAAGAAATACAACATTACCATCAAAGACAAGGTTGCAAGCACAGTTGAAATTGAATGCATTACCTAATTATGCCCACTTCACTCAAGTTAAGAATCGCTGTATCGCATCGGGTTCCGCTCGTCATGTTATATCTGATTTTAGATTATGTAGACAACAATTCAGAAGTAAAGCTTTGAATGGTGAATTACCTGGAGTAAAAAAAGGTGTTTGGTGATTTTGGACTTATTTATTTCTTTCCTTAGCCCCCCCCCCCCCCCCCACTTTTTCCTTCCCTTCCTATTGCAATATTTTCTACCCATCTGTATATATTATCCATCATAAACCATGTATTTATATACTATATATATATATATATTTCTGATATTCAAATATAATATATGATATAGTTAGTTGTGGAAAAGTTAATTATCCGATAATTTCTATGGTTCACCTCTTAGTATTAATCTCCCCCATGGATCAATCCTTGAAACTCCTCTATCAGAATAAGGGATTTCTGCATCGTCTATATCTAAGTCACTATCAGGATTTACATACCCACAGTTTTTAGTGAATGGTGATTCATCTTCACTATTTTGTTCAATAGTAAGAACACCACGTTTATGATCAAAGAAATCTTCATTAGGACCAAATTGTAACACAGTCTGATCATGGCAAAGGACAAATAATCGATTATTGACATATTTCGCATCTAAAACTCTTTTATCAAGTGATATTCGCACTCCTTTAAAATGGGGTCCATAACCAAATAATGGCAATTGAATATGATCTGTATAGAGATACGATCTTTTGGTACTATAACTATTACAAAAGTTTGTAATATACATGCACCATGAATTGACCATATAATTCCAGAAACAAACCACATCAGGATCATCATAACTCTTTAACACATCTGTGTAAAACATTTTTTGTTTTTCCTTCTCTGATCTACACATTATATTGTCTGTTAATTTGATAATTTCTAATCTTGATTTAATATCATTGTTGTCATCATCGTTATAGATTACTAATAGTATATCATTAGCAATTTTTAATAGTTTGTGAATTGAAGGATATCTAAAATTTTCTATTAAAGCATTATTAAGCAAAAACTTCTCTGTTAAAGCCCCAGATACGTTATATATGTGATATAGTACAACAAATAGGGGTCTATTTTCAGATTCGCCTGAAAGTACTATATAATTTAAACCAGTAATAAAATGTTTCGTGGGAGATTTCATTTTCAAAGAAAAATTATGAAGAAATTCAATGGATCCATCATTCACATTAACGCTTATTTTATGAAATATTTCTTTGTCAATTTCTCTTTCTAATAACGTTATCGTATCTGCATAAATACTATATTCGTTGTGTAAGAAACCGTTGAATGAATGTTGACACATTTCTATCACTTTTATATCATTTTCAATAATATTCACTTTAATGTGTTTAATCATTGTATCAAATATAACTAATAATGAACAATGCCTTGTTCGATTAATATTATCATTATCACCACTTTTAGGAGACTGCAATATGTTTTGGATTTTTGCATTTGTAACCTTTAATACTTCATTGTTTAATATTTTAATTTTGCCATTTCGAATATTTAATAAATACCACTCCTTTGTATCACAGTTAGTGACCAGAATTCTATTTATGTTTTCAAGATTTGTAAATAGTTTATTCTTACTTCTTGTGTTTTGTAAAAGATAACTGTATTTATTCCATGTAAGGTATAATGTCTCAATACATTGTAATCCTGTATCATATAATAAACATATTATTTTTTTTTTATCGTTTTCATATATTTCCACATCTAAAAGATATGATTTTTTATAAAAATCGGTAACAGGTAGCTTAACTTCTTCCAAACTGATAACGTGATGATCCCAATAATCATATGAATAGACGTCTTGTATAGGTTTACCAGTAAATTGTATCTTCTCAGTACAAGTAAGAAGATAAAGATTATCAGGACAGATTATAGCAATACCGTAATTAGCATGTAGTGGTTTAATATTTAAATCTATATCAAAATCATTACAATTTAATAACCCATGATCAATCACAAACGCTTTCCCAGTCCTTAAATCGTTCCCATACAAAAGACAAGAAGACGTCTCTTTGTATGCCTTAACACAAAATAAACCATTTTGTAGGACTGTAAAATAGTTGAATTTCCCAGTGTAAACAATTCGTTGGTTGGTAGTAACTTTGTCTGTTTGATTTTGAATTGGATCCTTTTGCCAATATTGTACCACTAAATATCTCGGTGTGAATAAAACAATATTTGTTAATTTATCATTAATACTATTGCAGTATAAGAAGAAGGAAAATTCCAATTCATCTTTTATTGTATCATAATATTCTTCACTTGATTTCCATCTTATCTTAGCGATGCAATCTGTGCTATAGAAAAACCAAACCTTTTTGTGGGAAAGGTTCCACAATATCATTTTATCATGTAGAGAACATACACCATCTATATTAAAATCAGAAGAGAATAGTATAGTTTCAGAGCTATCTTTAGTGCAAATAACCTTATGTTTTGTAACTTTTAAAGTATATGTATTATAATTCTTTACAAATAGATGATCAGTTTCATTTTCAATATCACTCTGGGCCTCAAAAATTTGCTCAACATCATTAAACTTAAAATAATTACTAGTTTCCTTGTTTCTTGTTGCATTTAAATATAGTATATTTTCCTTATTTTTATCAATCTTATTAATAATACGTATACCATTATAATTTCTAAAGCTCTTCTTAAATCTACCAATAGTTTTCGATTCTCTAATAGGAATAATTGAACTTCCCGCTAATTGAGTTATTGATGAACTACCTGATAATATCACTTCATTCTTAGGAGTTACATGAGCAATTATGTTATTATTTTCATCACTATTAGAGCTAATGGTTGTTCTGCATTCCATCGGTTTTCTATTTGAAAATTGCTTGGATGATAGTGGAACGAGTTCGATATTGTGGAGGTCTAACTCTAATCGAACTGTTCTATTGAATATTAATGCAATTATCATATGTGAATCAATCTTAGCATCACTTTGTTGTTTATCAGAGTAAACAGATCTAAGCTGTTTAAAACGACCCAAAGAAAAATTGTAAAGTTTTCTATCAGTACCAGAAACAAAAATTGCGTAAAGAATACAAGTACTTGTGAGAACAATAGTACAATGATCGTCATTATTTAATGGTGTTGGTAATATATTTTTTTTGTTTATAATATCTATTAGTTTCTTTGTTATGATTGCATCATCAAACCATGATCTAATACCCTGAATTATATTATTCTCATATTCAATGTAATTTGTATCACCACATATAATTTGCTTTGTAGTTATTAATAAACTTTTATTATCTAAACATAATAGAATATTATCAGGGCCTATAGAAATAGAATTTCTGATGTTGTACGTAGCTAGATGTTTTAGCTTGTAAATATGTTTGGAGGAATTTTCTTCCCATTCAACAAAAAAGTGGACCATTCTGCTTGCAACGATGGTAGAAATGAACAATTTATTAGCCTTAGTGGGTAAAAAGTAACAAGATTTAATTTGGTTACTATGAAATGAGATCGTTTCAATGTATTCGAAGTGATAGAAAATATCTTTAAACTTAAAGAATTTGAGAATACCTGATTTAAAGTCGGCCAATACGAAATGTTTATTATTCTTTGGATTTTTTATTATTTTCCAGTTGTTACTTGGGTACAACTTCATGAAATATTTAATGTTTGGATGGTGTTCCATGTCATTTAATGCATTTATAGATTCATATGTCGCCCTACATTTTTGTGAATTTAAAAGGTCAGTATAGATATGGTTTTTTGGAGGACAGTTATAAACATTAATGTCTTCACTTTCTTCATTTCCATCTTCATCATTTGAATTATCATAAAGATGATTATTATTATTATAAAAATAGCTTCTTCTACGATAATTACCATTGTCAATGTTATTACTACTCTCATAGATATCTCTATTGGTATCATCGTCATCATTCGTATCAGCATGGCTATTATTATAATCATCACTATCTTGAAAATTTTCTCTGTTGTTGTAATTATTTGAGTGCCAAGGGATAGAAGGATTATTGTTATTAAAATCATGGACAATACGATTTCTAATATCATAAAGATTATTAGTATTATCACTATCATGAACAATGTTATTATCAACTGTGTCATTATCGTTTATGTTGACATCTTCGGAGTTATAATTATCAACAGTAACATTATTATTTGTGGTACCAGCGGTTATTCCATTGTTACTGTTATTAGCATCATCTGTCTTATTAAAGCTTGTGATACTAAAAGTGACATGCGCAATAGTGTCATTGTAATTTATACTATTATTATTATTTCTGGTTGTATGAGAAGTGCCGCTGGAATTGGTATTGTGAGTATTCTTAGTGTGTTTCGTTTTAATATCAACCATCTCTAAATCGGTTTCTTTTAATGGATATGCATAAAATTGAGGTACAACCGAAAATAAAGTGCCATCTCTTTGTATGATTAAAAGTAAATTTTGACAACGGTACTGAGGAGCTGGGTCATCAAAAAAATCGAACAGTTCACAATCGATGATCCCACCATGTATTCGATGAACAATATTAGAGTTTGCAAGTTGTATGAAATTATCACCAACTAATAAACTTGAACTATACAACAACTGTGATTCAAAATTTGCAATATTTATATCATTAGTTTTGTTATATATTTCTATTTTATTATTATTGTCCCATGATAAAGTGTTTGAAACTTTGTTTAAATGTAATGGTGGTTGTTTTTTATCTATTATTCTGTAAGGGAAGCACCATTTCACTACTGTACCTTTATGATATTGTTGTAAATTTAAGATTGCAGCTTTAACTTCATGTTGTTCCTGTTCCCTCTCTCCAAACATATCCTTGAAATCCAAAGTATCCCAAAATTTGGAATAATTTACAGAATCTTCAATTGTTAAATAATCTGGTTCAAGTACTTTTTCAAAATTGAAAATATCTGTTGAATGTGAGCTCTGCATCGTATTACTTCATTTATCTAGTTTAATGTGTGAGGGAAAAGGACTAAAGGAGAAGTTAAACTATTAAAAATAAGGATTTTGAAACTATTGGTTAGTTGAAACTATAATTTTTGTATTTGTAATTAAACCATGGGCTAATTTTACTATTTTTTATTACTTATTTATTTTTATTATGATTAAATAGGTAACATAAAAAGAATCTTTTATTCATTTATTTGTTTACTTTGTTAGAATCTTCATTCTTTCTACTGTCTTTTCTCTCTTTTTTATTAGACTAAAATTTAATCGTTAAATGTATAGGGGAAAAAAAAGCAAAGATCTGAAAAATGTGCGGAAAGTGATTGTTAAAAATCAAACAAAAGAGATTAATGAAGGGAGCACCAAACATGAATATTACGAATGATAAACAGAAAGAAGACTATCTCTTACAATATCTTAAAGGAATTGACATAAAGGGGGGGGGTGAATACAAATTTGAATTCCCAATAATTTTCAATACCATCAAAGAAGAGATTTTCTTATTGTTAAAAAAAATGAATGAATATAAAAATTTTTGTGCTCTTCTTAAAATTAATTTATCCATTCTTCTAGACCCCAATTTAAATTATCTGTATTAAGAAAAAAAACCAGGGAAAAAAATTCTTTGCTTTTTTCAGTAAAGTTATCCCAACTTTAAAGATAGTTTTTTAAGTAGTATAACAGTGGATAAATAGTTTAAAAAAAAAAAATCTGAATATTGAGGCAGGGAAACGTGACAATTAAAGATCACACTGACTTGATTAATTTATGAATTAATACTGAAGACTCTTCAGGCGGTGATTTCACAAAAGGTCTTATTTGAAAGATCTCTAATTATTGAAAATTAAGGCAAAAAAAAAAACTAACTCCATTTTATTCACCTTATTAATAACAACAATAGAATTAATACTCAGCTTATTTTGTCTTCAGTAAAAGGTGGATATTGTGTTTTATATTGGTTTGAACCACCTTATCCTCATATATTTGTAGAAATGCTTACACATTCTTAGTAAAACGGAATATTTGGAACTGGAGATCTTCCAAAATAATTATAAATAGTTCAACACAGATACACACAACCTTTATGCATTCCCAGTATGCCCTCTTTCTATCACAAACGATTAATTCCTATCATTTTATATCATGTTGTATAACCAATAGAAGAGCTTTTCTTGACGTTTAATAGCAAAGCTCTTTCATCCAACATGAAATAAAAATGACGTAAAGGAACACACAAAGCTCGCTCAAATTTTTTTCTCTATCTCTCTTTTTATATATGGAATAGAGCCAAACCATACCACACACACATCTACATATTAAAACTGCTGGATTTGTCTACTTCTGTCTTTTTATATATATCATAATAATAATAATAATATTTGAATTTAGCCGCCCAAGTTCTCTTTCTTTTATTTTTCTTTTTGACTGTTACGGTTGTTTTCAGATTTATAAATCGTACAAAGTGACACATACCTCTCCTTTTATGTAACTTTTTGGATTTCGGAGGAGATGAAGATAGATATTGTAACAGGCATATATGACAAGGATTTTAACTTGAAGCAGTTCTACTTCTATTGAAAGCATAAAGCCGAACTAAGTAAGTTAGGCACCTGACCTAGAACTGGTTCACACACACACACACATTTAAACACTACCATATTATTTGAAGTAAGGATTGAGTTTTGGTTTTTTCATTCTATCTATTCTTTCCTTTTTTCTTTTTTTTTTTAATTTGATAATCAATTATATTCACCGTTCTGGGCATGACAAAAGAACAACCGCCACAGCAGCAGCAGCAACAGGGAGAAACTAATGTCTCCAAAAACGTTGGTCAAACGAATAAAAGATCCATATCTGGTAGAAATAATGATTCTCCTATGATTACTGAAACAACTAATGAACTTGTTGAACTTGATCTTTTGCCTATTTTGAAAAGGCAAAAGAAAGGGGATAACACGACTATTTACTCAAAGCATTACGTTCAAAAGTTATTAAATAGTGAAAAGGAAATTCTCTCAACTGGTGTTGAGTCTTCTCTTAAAGACCAAGATGATTGTAAAGATTTTATAAAGTTTAAAAAATACATATTAAACCATTTAAATCTTACTTTACCATTAAAACATATCAGATTGTATTCCTATTTAAAAGACACTTACACCGAAATATCCAGAATCTTGGAACAATCAATTATACAAAAGGAGAGTCATTCTGTTATTACCGTGGGCCCTAGAAATAGTTTTAAATCCTTTTTGATAAATTATAAATTAGATTTACTTTCCGAAGATTATCATGATCAATTCATCACTATCAAACTCAATGGGTTTATTCATTCAGAACATGCTGCGATTAACGGTATTGCTACACAATTAGAGAATCAATTGAAGAAATTAAACTCTCAGAGGAATAATGATACACATATTGATAGAGATGGTCCTAAGTTGGGAGAAAATAAGGTAAAAGAGGAGGAAGAGGAAGAAGGAGAAGAAAAATGCGTGGAAATGGGTAAGGATAACACTAATACCGGTATAAGCCAGGATGATGATTCAAACAATATTAGTAGTGGTTCATTAACAGAAGTGTTTGAAAAAATTTTAAGATTACTAGATTCTGCTTCAAAGGAAAAGATTTCCTCTTTAAGTAACCAAACATCTGAGACCACCAAGGTCACTGTCGTGTTTATCTTCGATGAAATCGATACATTTGCTGGCCCCGTAAGACAAACATTACTGTATAATTTATTTGATATGGTTGAACACGCTAGAGTGCCAGTCTGTATCTTTGGAAACACAACAAAATTAAATATTTTGGAACTATTGGAAAAAAGAGTTAAAAGTAGATTTTCACAAAGAGTCATCTATATACCCAAAGCCAATTCCTTGGATAATTTTAAATTGGCCATAGAGGAACAATTGGTTCCAATGGAAGGAATTGAAATCTATAAAAACATTAAGTATGTAAATGAATGGAAAACTTTTATTCAGACATTATTACAAGATGAAAATTCAAAATTGTTTCAAAATGTTAAAGTAAATTATGAAACCTTTAAATCTTTAATTACTTTCAGAAATAGTATAACTCCGTTAATAGTTAAAGCTACAAGTTTCGATGAATTGAAAGATATGTTCCAAAGCATGGAAATGTTTACCAAATATAATGTAAATCAATTACAGTGCAGTTTTTCAGCAAGAGTCAAGTCGCTATCTAATCTAGAATTAGCAATATTGATATGTTCATGCCGTGTAGCATTAAAGACCAAAGACGATACAACCAACTTCAATTTAACTTATTCAGAGTATAAGTCTATGGTAAAATTAATGAATAGTATGATACCGTCTTCCTCAACTGCAACTTTATCTACTAATAGTAATATCTTTGAACATTCAATGAAATTATGGTCCAAAAAGGATATCAAAAATATTTGGGAAACTTTACAAGCACTAGATTTCCTTACCGACAGAGGTGCTGTTGGGTTAAGAGAATCTGCAATCGCTGTATTCTACGCAAGTAATTACACACTACAAGGTACTAACATGCCGTTTGATTTAAGAGTTTATCAAAACCAAGTAACTTTACAGGAATTAAGAAGGTTAGTCCCCTCCTCATCCATATATTATTCCTGGACCCAGTTATGAATACCCCATATATTTACTCATTTTAAAAGTTTCATTCTTTTTTCTTTTCTTTTCTATTTTTTCAATGAAAAATTGATAAAATTGATAGTTCCTTAATACCTGGACCATTGATAATTAACAGATGTTTGCTGACTATAAGATTCATAGTCTAGTATGTTGCTGTGTATCAAAATATTCTTATTTTCCTATGTTGATAATAAGATCGTTTTCCACGACACTGTCAACAGATTTTCTTCATTGTATAATTTCTAATTTCACTTTAATTTACTATTATAAAAAATAAAAAAAATAAAACTAATGTTAAATGCGTTGATTCTACCACATTGATCATATGTCTTATTTCAAATTGAAGGGGAGACAGTAGTACTAAAGTTATTCATCGCTATTGAGGTCAGGGCAACGTTTCGATTAATAATAGCTATATATTGAGAATTACAAGTGGTTAGTTTCATTAAAGTTAATATATATTTACTTTTCATTTGTCATACATAAACCTAATTGTATTTTCTTTTTCATTCTGCATTGCTCCATTATAGTTAAATATGTCACAAGAATCTACACGTACCTCAAGTGGAAATTCCATAAGTATTAATGGGATAAGAAAGTATAAAATAGGTAAAGTCAAACAGACTCCTACAGTTCAGATAGATGATAAAACAGGTATTTCTTTTATACAATTGAAAGCTAGAGAGGATGAGAAAATTTATGGCTGTACCAAATTCTTAAATCATTATAAAGAGGAGGAAAAATTGGGACAAGGTACCTTCGGTGAAGTGTATAAAGGTATTCATTTGGAAACACAAAGACAGGTGGCTATGAAAAAAATTATTATTAATATGGAAAAAGATCTTTTCCCCATCACTGCACAAAGAGAAATAACCATTCTTAGGAAGTTAAATCACCGTAATGTAATTAAACTTCTTGAAATGGTCTATGATTTCCCTCCTTCATCGAATCAACAAACCCATATGTTAACACAAAATGATCCTAATGGTCCTAAACTAAATAAGAGTTTTTATATGATTCTCCCATATATGGTGGCAGATCTTTCGGGTGTTTTACATAATCCAAGAATGAACCTAGAAATGGCAGATATCAAAAACATGATGCTACAAATCTTAGAAGGTTTAAATTACATTCATTGTTCCAAATTTATGCATAGAGATATTAAAACAGCAAATATTTTAATCGATCATAATGGAATATTGAAGATAGCAGATTTTGGTCTTGCAAGGTTATATTATGGGTCACCTGCAAACCTCAAATATCCAGGTGGGGCTGGAAGTGGAGCTAAATATACATCTGTTGTTGTCACTCGTTGGTATAGAGCTCCTGAACTAGTATTAGGTGATAAATATTATACTACTGCAGTAGATATATGGGGGGTTGGTTGTGTGTTTGCTGAATTTTTTGAGAAGAAACCAATTCTTCAGGGTACATCTGATATTGACCAAGGTCATGTAATTTTCAAATTAATGGGAACACCCAAAGAGGAGGATTGGAAAATGGCAAAATATTTACCAGGAAAAGAATTATTATTAACGAATTATAAAAGCACTTTAAGGGAAAGGTTCGGTAAGTATTTAAATGACACAGGTTTGAATTTCTTGGAAAAATTACTTGCGTTGGATCCTATGAAAAGATATACTACTATGGCAGCCAAATTAGACCCTTTCTTTAAGGAAGAACCTTTACCCTCCAAAAGACTAATCTTACCCTGCGAAGAGAGCCATGAAGCGGATATTAAGAGGTATAAAGAAGAAATGCATCAAACGATGTCCCAGAAAGCTCCTACTGCTCCACAGGGGCATATATTTGAACCAGTACCCAATCCAGAAACAAATGTTAAGAATCCTACTCAACTAGTTTTACCTGTGACACCTGCAAAAGTTTTAAAGAAGGGACAACCCTCAGCTTCATCTTCCATGAAATCCAAAACTCCACTTATAGTACCCAGTGCACCATCTGCTGAAAGTTATAAAAGATACAATAATACCAAGCAGATAAATCAACAATCTACAAATGGTAACTACAATAGATATTCAAAGAAAAAGAATGACTTTACATTCAAATCTGCATCAAGATATAACATTTTTAATAATGACACATCTGCATCTCCAAATCAGGTCAGTCGATATAACTATAAAAATGAAGAACAAACGGCAGGTTATTCTAATACTCAAAGTAACCAAAGTAGGTATCACCAAAATCAAAATTATAATCGTGCAACTACTAATTTTAGTCAACTTCACAATAACTATAATAATAACAATCATATGTCTGTCCAAATGGAAAAAAATAGTAGATACCCATCCCAAGATTACCATAGATATAATAGAAACATTTCTAACCGTCAATTAACTAAGACAGATAATCAAGTACCCTTACCCAGAAATCCTATACCTAGACAAACACCCAGTCAGTCTTCTAAAGGAGTTCAATCATTTCAAACTTCTAGAAATCAAACAACCAAACCAGTATCCAACCAAGTACGTAGTGAAGAAAATACATCCCTATTTAGTAGAGTTGTGGCTAATCCAATACAAGAGTCAGAAAATACAAGGCAGAAATCCTACCAACCAAGGTCATACAGTTTTAAGTATACCAAGAGAGTTCAGGATTCTAATCAACAACATGTTTCTGAAGAGGCTCGTGAGAATAACAATGATTCTGAAGCTAATTTGGCCGATCTTTATTAGTGATAATGGTATATAGAAAATTTAATTTTCTCATTTTTAATTTATAACATTTATCGGGCAATGAAATATACAGAAGCTGGATGCTGTCGTATATTATTATGAAGTATTATCTATTGGTTTCTTAGTTATATATTTACATAGATGTTTGAATCAAGTTTTATTGTAATGCTGGATTAAATGCAAAATCATTCAATAACAAATCTAAGTCATTTATATTTAGATCCGCTTCCCAATTACTTTGTGCATCAATTGATAATTCATTAGACTCAGTATTGGAAGAATGAGTAGTATTATAATTTACGGCTGCCTCAATAGGATATGACGTACTAGTAATCTTACCTGGTGCGACATGAGACGTTTCATAATAATTGTTTGGCGGTAAACTGGACATATCCGGCACATTGCATAAATCTGCAATTGCAACTCCATTTGATATCTTCGATAGAGGCATAATGTTACCACTTGGTGTGGATACATTTATATTATTAGGAGAGTTTATTGCACTAACTGATCTACTTGATGGTACAGAAGCGTTAACAGGGGGCGGATCTAGTGGAATTGTTTTAATAATCATTCTGGCATCTTCATCAATTTCTTTGTTGCTCACGAAACTTTTATCATTTCCATGACTAATCTCATTCTGCTGGGATTTAGCGACGCCACATTTCTCTTTCAAGTGATATAAACAATCAAAGAATACACTGACAGCCATTCTGCTTTTAATTGTCAATGATAAATTAAAATTAGAGGAGAGCAAGTCCTGATTCATATCACTTTGTTGTATTTTTAATGCATTATCAAACATATTCCATATATTCCTCAGGATACTGGCAAATCTGTATGCAGTATCATATTCAATAATCGATACATTTGCAGTAAGCCGTATGACCTCCTGATATGCTTTTGTCCCCCTCTCTACATTTAGAACTGAATGCAAACTTGAATGAACTAATTTATTTACAATACACGCACATTGCCATATATTCAAAACAAAAACGCCTGGGAAATATTTGATAATATTTAAATCATTATCACTCATATACTTTGTATGCTCCAATAAAGCAACAGCAGAATTATAAAGTTTTATTAAACCTATTTTAGATTCAAATAATAATTCATCACTAGATTCATCAATAAAGTAGTAGGAGAGTAGATGAACTCTTGCCAATAAAAGTTGAAATTGCCGTATATTATCGATTGAAATGCCTATTTTTTGTGTACAAACAGTATTCTTTAGTCGAGTTTCCAACTGATCTAATTGTTGACTTAAAAGTAAGATTAATGGAATTCTTTCTTGTACATCTACTAAACCAAGATAATTACTAGGGTTAGCATGTAATGTAGATTGAACTTGATTCTCGAAATACACAATCTGTGCCATTTGCTTTAATATACCCATATATTCTTTAGTTTGGTTACTAGTACCATCTTTATTTAATAAATTATCTGAGAGATTAATCATATTTGAATCAAATGAAACATACGCAGGAAATCCAAAAGACGTAGCCACTATTTGAGAGACAATATTACAAACCATCCAAGTATTTATCTGTTCTTGTTTTAATTCTGGATCCACCGCGGCATTTTCCTTTGAAAATTCTGCTGAGTTTAATCCTACCCTGATAGCTTGAAACATTGCAGTACCAATGGTATTCCAAGATGTGTCAGCACTTAAAGAGGATGTTAAAGGAGGCCAGAATGTGTAAATAAGAAAAGCTTGTACAGAATAGATTGAAGCAACATTTAACACAGGTTCGTCTGTCTCAGTTGGTGTATAACATATTATGGGGGATATAGTGATCTCAGCCAAAATAGATTTGACTAATGGAGACAATTTTTTCATCATATCTCTATATTCAGATTTGTGTCGCAACCCAGTTAAAATAATAACCCAAAACAAACATGGTGATAAATTATAAATCCTATCTGGTCCTCTAGATAAATCCACCACTGGAAGAAAAGGATGATACCTACAATAGTACTCCTGAAATAAATCTGAAATTTGTGCAGGTGTTATATAGATACCACCTAATGTCTTTGAAGAACAATTTAATAAATCCAGGGAAAGTGATGTTGATAAATTACTATGTACACCACAGTATTTAGCAGTTTTAATTGATGATGTAATTGGATAATTATCAGCTTCAAATTTCATTTTCCGTAATTGATTATTATCAATAGTTATATGATTTAAATTATTATTATTATGACCTGCTAAAATAGTATTAGTATCGCAACCATTTTCAAATGCCTTCTTTATAGCATCATCATTATTTAATTTCTGACTATTTAAATGCGACACTTGTTTCTGAACAATATTCACCTTAGATCTTTTTGTCAATCGTCTAAAATCTTTCTTAATAATACACTGAATTCCCTTCTTTAAACATTTTGAACACGGATTTCTTTCAATCACATCATAATCACATTTAGATTTCTGTTGTCTACATTCTACACATGCATATTTTCTTTTTGTTTTACTCTTCGAAACTATTCCATTATCACTGTCATTGCCCTTAACCATTGTTTGTATGTGCAGACGTTTAACTTTACTTTCCGTTATGTATACTTAATATACCATATAAAATAAAAAGAAAAAAAGCAAATGAAAGGGAAAATAACTATGGTCCAACAAAGTTATACATCTATGAGTATAATATCAATAAAAAATAAGAACACTTTATTTGTTATTATTTAGTTTACGTCCTTAGAATAAATATGAACAGAAATAATGATATACTATAAACATATGTATGAAGATTGGTAAAGTTGAAAGAAACAAAAAGATAAAGTGAAGTTGTTGCATTGTAGCTCCCAATAAAAAATTTCATGTTACATATCCCATTTGTATCAAAAGTGGTTATATTCAAAGCAATGACACACTGATACCACAGCTGTTTTCATCATTATCATAACAGTATACTTTCTTTTCAATGACTCAGTATTTTGAATTTGAGTCACTTTACAAAGGCAAAAAAAAAAGAAGAAAATAAAAGAAAGGAGACTAAAAAAGGCCGGTTCCGGAATTGAATAGCCCTCACGCAAAAATAACAGTCAGAAGAAGGCAGCAAAAGTTGTAGAAGGGAGATGGATGCAAAGAGAGAAACCACAAATCAATGCAACTTGATTAAAGGTTGTTATTATTACGCTTTCGATGTAGAAGGAATATATGCTAATATGATTATAAACAAAAAAAAAAGAAAGGTCAAATAAGTTTGTTTCGTATTTACATAGCACATCTACATATTAATATGTGTATGTGTATATATTTTCATACTATTGGGTTGCGTATAAATATAGAATAGGTGGGTCCATATATATACATTTTTATTTGATTTTGAAAGGCTTTATTCAAATGCAAAGACTTTTCTACCAACGTTAGAACGATCGAAGTCAATTTGAAATTTGGAGTTAATGACATTAGTACTACGTCTTCTTCTCGATGTCTCTGGTCTTGAATACGATGACTGTGAAGATGGGGTACTCGTTTCAGAATCACTATCAACAGGGGTATCTGTCAAACTAGTGGGCTGTACTTTCACAATCTCATGTCCTGTGTGTAGTTTTTCACTTTCAGTTGGAACAGATAATGCAGAACTGGAATGATGTGGGATATTACTATGGTATTTATTTTGATAATTGAGATTATTATTATTAGACATTGCCAATTCTGCGAGTCTTGATGATAATTTATAACTACTATTCTCCATAGTCTCTCTTCTTGGTGGTGTAACAGATATACTCCGTGAATGACCATCCATATCGAAAAAACCATAATTGAATAGATGTGAATTGGTTGACCTTAATGGAGCAGCTGGTGCAGATTCCTCCCTTTCAGAATCTGGAGATGATGATACCGTTTCCTCAGAACCATCCATATTTCGAATATTGACTTTACTGTTATAGACAGAACCGCTATGAAGTGCCTTTTTGTTTGCAGCATTGTCCAACTCATATAATTTATCAACCAATGGACTAATCTTAACACCAGTCTTATTATGGGAAGTATTACGAGCACCTTTCCAGAATGATTTAATCTCCTGTAAGACCCAATTCAACATAAACATCAATCTTTTACCTTGTCTAAATTGAGAAGTAACAGTCAAATCAATTTGGTCATCTTTGATTATATAACCGATACCAAACCCTTGAGGGATGGCAGGGGTAATGCTGAAAGTTGTTGTAGCAACATTTCCACAGTTAGCAGCGATTAATTCAGGTTGTGAAAATGGCGCAATTAGTGTTGAATTAAATAAATTATTAGCAACTTCAATATCTGTATCAGACAAATCCAAATTGAAATGTTTATGAAATTTATACAAGTTTTTCAATGCATTAAAATGTTTCTCGTAACAATTACCACTTTTGGCTGATTTGATCGATTCATAATGTTTTTCACAAGTTTGGATGAATTTGTCTAATTTACCTGGACCGTCAATAGAATTTGATATAAATGCTTGACATAATTCCAAGACATCTTGGCTTTGTATATTGATGAATGATGACCTTGAATTTTTAAAATTACGTGTTGAGATTGGTTCTAAAGTGAAAATCATCTGACCATATAAAGTATAATGGGCAATTTGTAATGCAATCTGTACCATTGAATCTGGTTTAATGCCAAGTCTTTGCGCAGATTTACGTCCCATTGGAATGGACACCCGTACAATATCATATTTAGAGATTAAATCTGCTAATTTTGTCTCAGATAAATGAACATGAGTATTTAAAATATTGCTAAATGACCAATCAATCTTAGAGATGACTTCTGAAGGATCCTTTTTTGGGTAATCTTTATATAAATCCAATTTACTTTGTGATACTTTTGGCCATAAAGAGAACTGTGGATCATTTGCATTAACTTCTCTGGCTAATCTAAGAACTGATTCAGTATACATTTCAGAAGCGAATCTTAAAACAACAGAACCGTCACAAGTAAATGAATCCCAAATGACAGCAGCTTTAGAATCCTTAGTGACAACAAGTTGTAATTTATCAAACCATCTAGAAACGCACGTACCGACTTGATAACCTCTTTGGTCAATGATAGAAGTACCATAAAGTAATCTTTTACAATTAGTGGAACGTTCTTGATCGAATTCAGGGAAATAGTTATCATTTTGAGTATAAACATTATTGTAATGCTCTTCAATCTGTTGTTGAGACTCATCCAAGATGAAAACAAATAAAGCAGAATCAATTAAGTGAAGTTCTTGTGGATACCTTTTTTGTAGTCTTTTTCTTGCATATTTCCAATTTTTATAAGAATGTGCTGTTAAGGAACCCAAAGCTGTGGATTCTTTTTGTAAATTTACATTCATTTCGGAATCCTTGACAATGTATTCAAAAAATTTAGATAAATCTGCAATTGAACAAATGATATCATTATTTTCATCTAAGACATCTAGAGTATAATATTGACCTCTAGAGATGATTAAAATATGTTTTGATTCACTGTATCTTTTAATAGTGATACCATGGCTAATAAATTCCTCATTTTCATTTTCATTGATATTTTCAGATTCATTTTCTTCTTCATCAGTGCTATCGTCAGATGTAAGCTCGTCTAAGTCAGAGACAGCAAAAGGTTTATTTAAATCAAAATTTTCAATTTCTCCGCTTTGAAAGACTGGATACCTTGTCGTACCAAATAAATTTAAATAGGGGAACATGGACAAAAATTGACCTGACTTTGAATTGACATCGTTTGGTAAGTAATGCTTTTTCAGAGCAGAGATAAATCTCAATGCAGAATGAACCAAGACTGCAGATCTATCAACTTGAGTAATATCAGGGATAGCATCATCAGCCAAGATCAAAAATGGATTACGTGGTAAAATGTCGTCCTGTATAGTCTTTGTACCAACATGATTATTTACATCTAAATGCAAATTATCTAAATACGAATCATTTTCCAAATGAAATTGTTTCAACTTATTCTGCAAAATTGCAGAAACGTTAGATTTTTTAAAAGTATTTAAAATTTCGTCTAATTTAATAATTTGTTGTGGGTCTAATGGGTGTTTATAATAACCGTCAGCATAGTATAAGGGCTCTAACGATTTTTTCAAATGATCCAAGGTGTCATTTATATCAGGTAAAGGTAATTTTGGTAAATTTTCTTCATGAATAAAAGTAGCTTCAAAGTCGCTCATTTTACGCGTTGTGTATCCTTAATACAAACTTAGTTAATTATCTTCCTAGATAGTTGTTAGAAAACTGAGAGATGAGTGAGTATGTGTATATGTTTGACTCTGACAGGTAGAATACCCAACAACAGAACGTAAAGAAACAAGAAGAGATATACATTTCCATGGTAAACACAGAATATTTATCACCAATATATATATATATATGACATTAAGATATGATCTACCTTGAGGGAATTCTGTCTCTGTTTCTTCCTGGATTTCGTCATTAATTGATTCGATCGATGGAAATCTCCAATCGTTCCATGCTTCATTTCTATTTAGCATTTGCCGCCCAACAAAACAGAGTCATCGAATTTGAGTCAAAAGGGAAATAAAATAAAAAAAATTGATGACCCTCCCCTATTTTGTGTTGTTGTGCGGTGTCTGGGTGACCCACGGAAAAATGGAAGGGTGTGGTGGTACGCGGCACAAATTAGGGTTGAAGTAGTGCGGCTGCAGGTTTTACCCATTTTATTATTTCTTGCTGTTAGGGTTAGGATAATGTTTATTTGGATATTTATATTTTCTTATATATATAGGTGCCTATACACAGGTATGAGTTATTTTATTTCTTTTTACCTAATTTAGCTGCTACAATAGCACCTTCTTCAACACCTTTAATTATACCATTCTTAACACCATACTCTTCCATTTTGCAAAGACCTGCAATGGTAGTACCGCCTGGTGTACACACTTGGTGCTTTAGAACACTTGGATGGGTTCCACTCTTCTCCACCATCTTGGCTGTACCTTCAAGAACTTGTAACGTACATTTCAATGACTCTTGCAATGGAATACCCATTTTGATACCACTCTCCATCATGGATTCAATCATTAGCAATACGTATGCCGGTCCTGATCCAACCAAAGAGGTTGCTGCATCCATGTGTTTTTCTGGTAATTCAACACAGACACCAACATGTCTTATCAATTCATTGACTAATATTTTTTGCTCGTCTTTCACTTCTAAAGAATGGGCAATCACAGCACACCCATATCCATATTTGGCTGGAGTATTAGTCATGATACGTGAGACCGATTTAGAATAGAATTGTAATTGTTCTATGGTCCATCCTGCAGCAATGGATACAATCAATTTCCCATCTATTACTGACTCGACCTCATTTAACACAGGTTCCACTAAGAACGGTTTTGTACCTAGGATAACAACATCAGATTGTTCCACAGCAGATAGATTATCACCAAATGTAGATTCCACAATGATCCCATTTGGCGATGGCTCAAACCCAGAGATTAACTTCTTAACTTGTTCAGCTGCTTGCTCATCACCGTTACACGCAATGATTTTACTTGGATATAAGTTTTTGATGTTCTTGTCTTCTGGTTCAGGAGCATTGTATATTGCTGAAAGGATCGCTTGGCCCATGACACCACAACCTAACATAGTCAAAGTATAACCTGCCATCTTCACTTTGTTTATTCTTCCTTTTCTTTTCTTTTGTTTCTGTTTCTGTTTCTTTTTTTTTTCTGGAAGTTTATTCACAATTCGTGATTTACTTCACTTTGCTACAGGTATTTTTAATACACCGATGGAGTGGTGACTTACCCTTGATCATAAACCTTCTTGTTCTTCGTGTCTTTTGTAGTAAATCCTTTACGTCGTTTGTTCGAGTTTTGCCTTTTTTTCTTTTTAAGTATTTTTGCAACCGGACCGGGCCGGTCCGGGCCGTTCGTCGCCTCCACTCATCCGGACTTCAAGGAATACCGTACATCCATGAAATATCACTATTAAACTATCACTTTTAACGGATGTATGTACACAAACACATAAACAAAATATATCTATACAAATATGTTTATACATATACATATATATATATATGGATGAGATCAAAGCTATATCGATTCACTTCTTTCCATCATATATCCTGTGACAATAAAATGCAAAAATTCTTCAACTTCTTTAAATTCGGAAAACTCAGAATGGAACAATACGTGTTGATTAATCGAAGAGTTACTGCTATCATTGATATCGTTGACTATGGGTAATAAAGTATCTCTTCCATTTAGTTTTGCTATATTTGTTGCGTTTTGAGCGTTATTTTCATATTGTATAGTAATATTTGCCGTACAATAATTTGATAATGATAAAGTAATCTTTAAAATGTCGTTTCTTGGATTCTTAATTATATATTCACATGATGGTGGATTTAATAATCCATCAAAGACTGCTATCTCCTTGTTCAATCTTGTTATATGACGATCAATTAGTGTGTTCTCATACTGGTAATCCCCAAAATTTGCCGCATTTACCTTCTTGTTGGTCCTTGTCTTGTCGACTTCTTCCATCATGGCCTCGGGTAAGAAATCCAATACGTTATCCTTAATTATCTTCTTTAATAATTTTTTATAATTTTGGTGTCTTAATTTACTTAGTATCGGTCTGATTAACAGAATGTCATTGACATTTCTTCTCTTACCATTCTCAATGATTCTATATTTGTTTCTTATATTCTTCTTAAATTGAACAGTTAATAACATCCTTAATAGAACCAGTATCAAATTCGCTCTCTTATCATTAATCTTTGGTGCATCCTGTTCATGGTTCGATATTGTTATATCATCTCTATGTACCAATTCGATCTCAAATTTTTCATTGGGTAATTCAATTAATATTTTGTTTTCATTTTCAATGGTAACACCATATGATATTAACAATGAACACTCTTTCTTTAATTGATAGATCAATTCCTTTTCAAAAATCATGTCTTTCAAGTTTTGTATCTGTCCTCTTATATTTTCTTGTTTGATAATTGTAGAATCCTCCATCTCATCGACCTCATAATTAATCTCCTTGATCTCATCTAATGGCATTGAAGAACTTTCACCACTCAAAATATAATCATCTTCTGATTCAATTTTAGTAAATATTCTAACTTTAAGAAATGTTTCCATAGTTTTATTATCAATTGATGACATTTTCGTATTGGATATATTACCACTCCAGCTAGTGCTACCATAAGTAATTCTACCATACTTATCATTATAATTTAAGGGAACTAATTCCAATTTATTATTCGCCATATCATTTCTTAAAATGGCTATACCTCGGTCACGATCATAATCCGATCCTGAATCTTCAAATCCATACTTCACAGCCAACGTCCTCAATCCAGTCGTTTTATCTCTCATTTTAAATAATATGTCATTGTTACTAATGTATTTCCCAATTTTCCTCCAATATGTATGTTCTTTCATTAAATCAATTTTCAGCTTGTCCACGGAATCTCTTAAGATTTGTTTTGAATCATTAAGACACTTCAATTTCCAACCAATGTTAAACAGTAAATCATCATTAACGTTCTGTGGGTCCTGTGGCACAATATCACTATTCAATGAACCTAAGGGAACAGTGCTCCTTAAAAATGGCGATATTGTTGATTTGGCATTATTTTCTCTTGTAGCGGACAACAATAATGATACAGTCTCTAATGCTAACGAGGATTCATTTAAGGCAATGTTGGTTTGTTCTAACATATCTGATCTAATTTTATTAAAATCAGTTATTTTCATCATATTACTCGGAAGTTCATCAAGAACTGGTTTTTGATCAGAGGTGACATCAAGTGAAGAGCCATTAGTATTTTTGTTGTTCATTGTGTTTGGTATAATATCGTTTACATCTTCCATTTCAATATCTTCATTTTGTAGATCAGAAAGGTTTATTTGATCAGAGGTAATCACACCTTCGCGATGTCTTTGATTTTCTGTGATATCCTCCTCTTCTCCAGTTATGTATTGATTTCCAAGTTCATTGTTCAATGAATTGATTATATCCTCTTCGGATAATCGACTGAATGGGATATTTCTCTGTTGTAATATTAAGGGTAACAAATGAGTCAGCGGCATTTGACCATAGATTTCATATGGATTATTGACTAATGATCTAGACGGTTTAACAGTGGAATTCTCATTTGCAGATGAATTTGGATTGGTTTCACCCTCTGTGTTGTTTGAGTTACTTTGTGGATTAATTGACCCACCTATTGGTAATGTAATTAAATTGGGATCTAAAGCCAAATTTATACCTTTATCTGTGTGCAATTCTCTATTATATGTGTCCATGGCTAAATCTGTATTATTTTGTTGCTTCTTCAACTATCGATTCTTCACAGAACCCACACTACGCCTATAGAAACGGTATAGCTTTGACTTGTATGTGAGTAAGTTCAAAGTGTAAAATATATTTTATTCAATGAGTAAACGGCACCAAGATAAAACTTTTATTTTATTTAGTTGGAAGTTGTCCTGAAATTTTCCAGTTTATTTTTTTTTTTAGTGTAAGTGAAGATTTCTACCAAAAGAGAACGCTGGATATATTCAAGCATATATATATCAATAACAACACACACATACACACACACACACAATCAAGAGTATAGACTTGCTCTTTGAATATTGAATGTGTAAAGTGGAGATCAATGTATCATAATCATTATAAAAGTTGTTTTTTTATACATAAAAATCTATATAAGTTATATCATATGAAAGTAAAATAACAAGCTAATAATAAATAGAGTAATACAAAATATGTTTTGTTCTTTCTTTCTTTTTCAATGTTTTTGTTTTTATTGTAACATCCCAGTATCTTTTAAACTATTCTCTAAGATGGTTTCTTTGATAGCAGCAAACACCAATTTAATGTTTGTTGTGTCCGTAGCCTGGGTGACATGTGGATATATATTTAAATTAGCTCTATTCAATTGTACAAATCTCCAAAGGATATATTTTGTAGCTTTGTTGATATCATCACCGCCATTATAGTCTGGGAAGTAGTTCTCCAACGGTTTTCTTTTAAGTTTTTCAGCAAAGAGATCTATTTTATTCAAGAATAATACTATGGAAGTCCTTGAAAACCATCTTGAGTTGACAATGTTGTCGAACAACACCAGGGATTCCTGGAATCTGTTCTGTTCTGAATCCTCGACTAGGAATTGGTCATATTCAGACAACGATACACAAAATATTACGAGTGCGACGTTATCGAAACAGTGGATCCATTTCTTCCGTTCGGATCTTTGTCCACCGACGTCAAAGAAATGCAGTTTCAGATTAGATCCCATATTAACATGTGTGTCAAAGATACCAGAGGTTTTCTGTCTTGACCGTAAGACATCCTGTAGAGTAGGTATATATTTCTCTGCGGTGATTCTTAAAAGATTAGATTTCTCCATGAAATAAGGAGCGGAATCCATCAAATAGAACTGCGAAGAGGTAGGTCCATTGATCAATTCCTGTGTTCTTGGAGATTCCCATAATTTAATTAAGATGGGCACAAACTCGGATGGAAATTGGGAACATTGTAGATTGCACGTCATATTGTCGTTAGTGTTGTCATGGTTGCTATCTTCTTGGTCTCCCTGGTTTCCTTGTCTTCCCTGAGTCTTGTTGTTGTTGTTGTTGGGATGTAATTCAGAATTCAAACTGAAATCATAATTGATAAAGGATTCGATCTCCTCCTCAGACAAATTATCCAGCTGATTATCGATCCCTGATTTGGTTCTTGCATTGATAAGATCTCTGCCGATCTCGAACAGATTGTTGAAAATGATGGGGATATATCCCAGCAGTTCCTTTTCAGTGAACCCATTCTGACGCAGGATTTTTAGTTGTTGCAAGATGGTAGACTTACCAGACTCACCTGCCCCAAGCAACAGGACTTTGATCTCTTCATTCTTTGTGTTAGTCAGCGGGTTGTTTGTGTCGATATTGGCAGTTATACCGTTGTCGTTGTCGTTGTCGTTGCCGTTGTTTGCGTTTGCGTTTGCGTTTGCGTTTGCATCCTTGTGCGAGTTCTCTGAAGAGCCCTCATTCTTCGAGGATTCCAAATCTGCCGCCGAAGTCTTCTTGTTCCTCGTCCTTGTTGCAGCACCACTGCTGTTGTTGTTAACATTTGTTGTGGAGACAGTCTGTTCCTTTGAGCCACACAACCCCATTGCATACACCGCGGATGTTTATATATAGATATAGGTGATGATATATATATATATATGTGTGTGTGTGTGTGTGTGTGTGTGTGTGTGTGAATGTATATTTAATATATTTCAGTCCACTGGCATAGTCATCACCCCCCCCAAAAAAAGAATACAAACAACAAGGCACACCTGCCCAAACAACACGACTCCTCCTTCCTCCTCGTCTTCTTGTTCTTCTTCAAAATGAACACCAAACTCTTCTGTCTCTCTCGCTGAACGAGCCGACGTCAACTGGCGGGTTCTTCGAAGGGGAAAAACAAACGAAAAAAAAAAAAAATAAAATAAAACAGCGGCGGCGGCGGAATCCAGACGGAATCCAAGTACGGAATACACGGAAGGAGAAACTCCCGAGTGGAAATACTAGGACAGAAAAGAAAAGAAAAGAAGAAGAAGAGGACGAGAACCACGCTAGTCACTGTTATTTTATATGTATATATATATATGTATGTATAGATATACGTGCTTATTGAGGTAGACTAGTTCTATGGATGTGTTAGAAAAATAAAAACAAAAGGTTGAACAAAAAGCACACACACACACACACACACACACACAGAGCCCATGTCGACACCTGAAGAATTACTGAACCGTGCAGAGAAGAAGGGCCAGCCATCCACCGGGTTTTTGAAGTGGTTTTCTGGCGACCAGTCGTACAAATACGAGGAAGCCTCGGATCTCTGCATCCAAGCAGCCAACTTGTACAAACTGCAGAAGGACTTGAAACTGGCAGGCGACAGTTTCGTGAAGGCTGCCGTGTTCCAGTTGAAAGCGGGCAACGAGGACGATGCCGGCAACATTTACGTAGACTCGTACAAGAGCTACAAGTCCAGCGGGGAATCTCTGCTGGCCGTCGAATCCCTGCAGAGAGCCGTTGATCTGTTCACCAAAAGGGGCCAATTTAGAAGGTCTGCGAATTTCAAGTTTGAGTTGGGGGAGGTGTATGAGAACGAGTTGAACGACTATGCAAGCGCGATCAGTGAGTACGAACTGGCTGCGGAGTGGTATGAGCAAGACCAGGCAGTTGCCCTGGCCAACAAGTCCTGGTTGAAGTGCGCCGATCTGATGGCGTTGAGTGGGGATTACATCAAGGCGAGCGAGAAGTACTCTAAGCTGATAAGCAACTCCATCGGCAACAAGTTGTCGCAGTGGTCGCTGAAGGACTACTATTTGAAGAAAGCGTTGTGCCAGCTAGCAGCCACAGATGCGGTGGCTGCGACAAGGACCCTGAATGATGCCACGAACGAGGATGCTAACTTCAACGGGTCTCGTGAGTGCCAGTTATTGAGTGAGGTAATCGGTGCATACAACGACAGAGACTCAGAGAAGTTAGGTGCAGTAGCATTCGAGTATGATAAATTCTCCAAACTAGATAAATGGAAGACTACAATGCTGCTAAAGATTAAAGAGAATATATCAGAAGAAGAAGATGATTTGTTGTGAGGAATAAGAAGGGAAAAATAAGTAAATAAATAAATGAAAAAGTTTCAAACAACAACAAATAACGGAGAAGAGTAGACGTTCAAGTATTGATATAGCTGTGTTTCGTAGTATCTGTTTTTACCAATATACGTATACGTTATATATATATATATATATGGACATATATGTTATATTATATTATATTGAGTATCATCGGAAAAGAAGAAAAAAAACCCTTGGGAGATAAAGAGAGGAAAACAAAAAAACAAAAACAAATAAAAAGAAGGAAATACTTTTTTCCTAAAAGGGAAATGTAATGAGCCAAAAGTTTCCCACTCCATTGTTATATTGTTCTTCTATTATACTGTCTGTTAAAACAAAAACAAAAAATAAAGGGAAAATTGTCTCAAAACAGAAATGTTTTTCTTTTCTTTCTTTTTTGTTCGTTTGTTATCCGTGCTTGTGGCCCCTCCTTATTTTTTCTTTTATTTGTGTTTTTGTTTTTGTTTGTTATTTTTCTCGTATTGTTTTTTCCGCTGCGTGTACGGAATTGGTGATCCGTTTCTTTCGTTGTTGGAGGACCTGGAGAAGGGGGTGTGTGGGTTTTTACGTGGTCTGTCTGTTTCCCTGGTGATCCCATTTTGCTCTCTTATCTTTCTGTTGAACGATTGATTGATTCATTGATTGATTATTCTCTTCTCTTCTCTTCTCTCCCTTCACTTCACTTCACTTGGAGAAGGGCCGGAGAGGCTGAGGAGGGGTTATATTTATTTATTTATTTATTTATTTATTTTTTCATACAGCCTTGGTCTAGAACAAGAGTAATGTGTTATATATAGCACACCCCCCCACAATAACTGCCCCCCACCCCTCCCCTCCCTCTCCATCTCTTTCAATTCGCATTATCTGTTTTCATATAATAGATATATGTATCTATATACATATGTATATACGTTTAAATCCACACACACACACACACACAAATATATATATATATATGTATGATCTTGACATGTAGAGTTAGGAAAGTTTATTTGACGGTCTCCTACGTTATACACCATACACTATTCATCTATCTATCTACTTGTTCTCACTCCTTATATAAACACAGACATACACACACACACACACACTTATACATACATACATATATATATATTTATATTCGTAACACATCCTATATACATACCAGTTATTTGACCGAGAAACCCATGGGGATCCATTTGACTACTTACATTGAACCACCGGGCAGGTCAGGCCACGTGCATAACTTGGACCACTGCATCTATCTGGCTAACAAGAAACCGTGCACAGCCGACACAAGTCTGCTCTCTATCATCACAGGGCGTGTCAGCGACGCAAACCAGGACCTAGAGCTAGATATCCACATGGATGCCAATTCCAATTCCAATACTTATACTAATACTTATACTAATACTGATTCGAATTCGAATTCGAATTCGGATTCGGATGAGGTCGATGATGCCGATGACGATAACAATCGGGCCAGCAGTGGGGACGACAACGACGATGACACAACCTACACACGCAGAAGTCTGCTAAGAAGGCCAAGAAACATCTCGTCAAGAAGGCCTTTGGTCTCTTCGCTGGTTCGCAAGCTTTCCTCGGCAGCGGCAGCGTCCGGTAACTACAAGAAGTTCGTCACCTACGGCTGTCGGCACTGCAGAAACCATCTCTCTTCCTCTCTGCAAATCATTTCTAAGGACTACAGAGGGAAGACTGGAGACGCATACTTGATATCCTCCGTTTGCAACGTGTTGGAAGATAGGGTGGAGACTAGGTCCATGTTGACCGGCGAGTATCTCGTGTGCGACATCGTCTGTAGTCTTTGCAAAAAAGTCCTCGGCTGGAAGTACCTCAAGAGTGAAAGAAAAGAACAACGCTACAAAGAGGGGAAGTATATCCTCGAAGTTAAAACTATCTGTAGATGTGAGTGAACAACAATATCCATTATATACATTCATATCTCCATATACCCATGTACCCATATACCCATACATATATATATATATATATATACTTTCTAAGTTTGGTTTGGTTTTAATGGTTTGTAGTACCACCATCTTTATGTTTAAACTGGCACAAATCTAGGAACAATATACTTGATGACTGTCCCCTATGTGCTACCTGTTTGGACCCATCCCTAAGCGCAGGAGAGGGGCGAGTAGTGAATCTTCAATCACCTCACTCACTGTTTCCACTAACCCAGTAAGGTCGATGTACTTTCATTCTTCGGCAAACGAGAAATTATACCAGTTCCATTAACAAAAAAAAATAAACAATATATATATATCACGAATCTATTAGAAGAAAAAATCTGGTGCATAGAAACAAACTAAAATAATATGAATCCGTAGCACAACACAACACAACGCAAATTTTCGTAACAAAAAAACGAAAAAAAATATATATGGCTTTAATAAAATATATTACAACAATAGCAGTACACATCTATACACATCTTGTTCTTTGCAGGTCATTGTCCCTCTACTTCAAGCACTATCAAGTAAATAGTTGGTGGCATCCTCCAAGACCCAATTACATTTTTCTAAAGCATGAGTGGCCTCTGCTTCTGTGAAACCCATCCCACATAATTCCTCGACAGCTAGTGATTTTGGTGTAATAGCAATGCTACGGTTTACTGGCGGCTTAGATAACGGTTGAGGATGCTGTGGTTTTGGTTGAATCACTTCGGTCGTTTCTGCAGCCGGTGGTGTGACTTGTTCTGGGATAGTTGATTCCTGAGCATTGTTGTTGAGTTGACTTGTTTTGCCATTACCAAACCCAGCAAATATTTCGTCCCATTCATCATTACTCACTTCATTAGTAGCAGGGGACAATACTGGCTCAGTATGGGTTGGGGTATCTTGAGTTTGTAGCTGTGCTGGTTGGGTAGATGGTGGCGCAGTAACTGGTCCTGTGGTTGTTCCAGTGAATGCATTATCCTTTAACTTTTCATTCAAATCATCGTGAGAAATATTTTCAAATGTTTCATTGAAATCTTGTAAACCACCTGCAGAAGCAGCATTATGGATATTCGTATCTTCATCAACATCTTCTTCAACGGCAGCCTCTTGTAAGCCAGCAAATTCGTCATCAAAATTATCATTGGCTGGAGCGCTCATAGAGGGAATAGTACTAACTACACGCTCCTTAATAGTTCCCAAAGCGACCCCATCAGACTGTTCGGAAGAAGAACCTATTTGTGGCGTGATAGCTTCTTTAGTATCCTGGAAGTCGTCGTCGTCAGATGAGGAAAAGGAATCACTTTCATGGATTTCCAATTCTTGAATTGGTGGGAATTCTTGATCAATTGGATGAACATTATTCTTGTCATTAACATTAATATCTGGGATAGCTACAGCATCAATAGCATTTTCTAGCTGACTGTTCTCTTGTTCTTCTAGGTCATCAAGGTTGTCCAATTTTGATGATTCAATGATCGATGAGTTAGATCCATCATTATCATTAGCGGTAGTAGTCTCAATGTTAGTTAGATCAGTTTGTTTGGCAACATGAGCAGGATGTGTGGTAACAGAAACAGTGGCATCTCCAGTTTCATTTGACCATTGACCAGGTATAGGTTCTAAATCAGTTTTATCTGAAACGTCTGCATCATTCTCATGAGTATCAGTTACGGTTTGTTCAGGTGTTAATGACGTGGAAATATTTGGAGTGTCAGTAACTGTTTCTACAGCTTGACCAGATGATGGTGGCAATTCCACATCATCTCTAACAGATTGTGGCGCATTATTGGCTACGGATGAGGTAAATGATTGAGTTCTTGGTATGCCATATTCGTCTAGATTACCTTCAAATCTATCAGAAAGCTGTTCTTCATTGATATTAGATTCCGGATTGATATCTCCAAGTTCACTTTGGGAAGCAACAGTTGGAACATCCTTATCGAAGACATCACTTTCTGTCTTTTCAGTTCTGATATCCTCTTCATCATTTACAGAACTGTCTACGGATTGTTTACCGACTTCATTTAATGACAAATCCTTTTCATTAATGTCTGCATGATTGGATACATTACTTGCATCTATTTCCATACCATTTTGAACTGTAGCAAATTTTGCTACAACTTCATCAGCATCTTTAGGAATTATACCCATGGCTAATTGCATTTGTCTTTCAGTTAGTTGCTGAACTTGGTTGGCATATTCAATATTTTGTCTTTTCAACTCTTCATTAGCTTTGTCAAAAGTCTCCTTTCTTTGAGCTAGTTCTTCGAACATGGATTGTAATTGGGCAACATGTTCATGATATAACTTTTCTTGTTCCTCGATTTGCTTAGTTCTTTCATCTAATTGTAATTGACGATTATTTAAATCTGTTTCAGTGTTGGATAATTCTTCATACCTCTTTTGTAATTCAGCATGTTGTTTCTCCACAGTATCTTTATACTCATTTAATTCCTTCTGTTTAGATAAGTAAACGGTCAAATTTTCTTCTAAACCAGTAATCTCCTTTTGTAAATTGGCTACATTGATTTCACTCAATTCTAATTGTTTAGCATTAACGTCAGCTACAGATCTTTCTTGTTTAATATGTTGTTGTTTTTCTTGTAATTGTTGATTCAAAATAGTATTTTGATTATTTATGTCTGCAAGTTTTTCCTTCAATTGCGTATTTTCTTGTTGAACATTTTGTAAAGACTGCGTCAACTCAGTTAATTTAGTCTGTACAGCATGAAAATTTGCTTCTACTACGTTCAATTCATTCTGTAAAGTTTCCTTTTCCTTATTAGCAGCCAACAACTGAGATTCTAATAATTCAGTTTGTTTAATATTTTGTTCATGGGTGGAACGTAAAGCAGCCAATTTAATCTCAATATTTTTCTTCATTTCAGTGACATGTTGTAATTCCTTATTGGCTCTAGCTTTTCTCTCGTTAGTTAAAGAAGCTTGAGCAGTTATTGAAGTTACTTGATTGGATAAATTGGCTAAATCTGTAGTAGCAGCAGACAATTGAGCAGATGCATCTGCATCAGCGTACAGATCGTCATTATGGAAAGCATTAAAAGTACTAGTCATTGTAGTCCCCGTAGTATCCTTTTTAACAGCGTTGGCGGTAGTAGAATTGCCAGTACTATGCATATTTAGAGTAGAGGCAAAATTTGGTACTTGTGGTAGTGAGACAGATGCAGCTCTTTGGACAGGTGGAGCAGGTGGAGTCTGTTTGGCTAATTGATGTTGTTGGAACTGAGGTAAAGGTGTCACTTTATCTGTTTCCTCCTTTATTATACTTTGACCAAAATTGGAGGTTGGTGTGAATTTCTTTAAATGTGGTGGTTGAGATGAGATAGTGGTGTCAGTGCGTAAAGGTTGATTACCTGTTATTGCTGTTGTAGTATGTGATGGTGGTACAGGTGGTGAAGAGTTGAATGAATTATTTAATGCCATCAAATCATTCAATGATCCGTTGTTAGAATTTTGAACTGGAACTTGTGTAGTTACAGGCAATTGTGGTGTAGTTTCATCAAAAGTAGGCTTAGTGGCTCTTGATGGGATTTGACGAGTTTGATACAAACCTAAGGCTGGAGAGTGTAGTAATTCGTTGGGAACTACGTCTGGCAATTCAAAGCCATTATTTTTCTTTTGAATTAAAAACATAGCTATGGCAAATTCAACTTTAGTGAAAGATGCACTGTTATGAATATCTGCTAAATCCCAAATAGTAGCCAAAGTTTCTTGATTCAATTTAGATGAAAGGAAAAAGTGTACTAAGACGTCTGAAGTTAAAGAACCAGTCTTTTGTTTATCTAACGAATCAAAGATTGCATCGAATTGCTGTTTCTTTTCTGGAGAAAGAACCCAGTCATTTGAGGCACTGTTGAAAACCCCAGTGGACAAACGAGATATAGTTGAAGTTCTACGAACAGGAGATTGATTAGAAGTGCTTGTAATAGATGAAAGACCAGTAGAGTTCGCACTTAATGGGTGCGATACTGTTGCAGCGGTAGACACATTATTGTGCAATACCTGAGTTATAGAATACCACATGTTAGAGGGTAAAGGTTGATGGTTGCTTAACAAGTGAATCATATTGGTATTGTTATTTTTCACCAATTGAATCAAATGCATAGCCATAATAAACTCACTCTTGTCTAATGAACCAGACGCGTTTCTATCACAAAGAGCCCAAATTTCACCTAAGGTTTGGTTTGGTAGTTTAGCTTTCAAAAATATATCTTTTGCTTTATCACCAGATAAAACGGATTGGCCACCACATGATCTATCAAACAATTGACCAAATTGTGCTATGTCGTTATTGGATGGGACAGGCAAATCAACGGAGCTAACAGTTGTTGTAGTGGAAGTGGAAGAGGCAGTGGTAGAAGCAATAGGTGCAATATTCAATTGAGGTAAACGACTTGGAGTAATCTGGTACAATTCACTATTAATTGGAGTAGTAGGGGAAGATTGTAAAATTGCAATAGATCTTAAAGCAGCAAAAAATTCAGATTCATTCAAAAACCCCTTATTGTTTATATCCACTAAAGCCCATATTTGACCCAAAACATTTTGTGATAAACCAGACCCAGCAAATAAAGGTCTGACAGATTCACCAGTCACTACACCTAGATTTTCCTTATCTAAAATCTTGAACTGATTTGAATAGAAACTGGACTCCTCTTGTGTAAGCGGAGTCCTAAATATAACGGAGCTCATTTTAGTTACTTATATTTATAGAGATATAGATAAGGATATGGATACAGATACAGATATATTTGTTGTCAATTGGTTTTGACTCTGTGATTCGTATGAACACTCAGTACCCTTTCAAAGCAAAGTAAGGCTTCTTGATCCAGTATAAACCCTTTGATCGTTTCTTATAACGAACTGATTAATCCTTTCAGTACCTATCCGTTTATCCTTAAAACAGTAAAAAAAAAATAAAAAAGAAAAGAAAGAAAAGACGTCCGTAGAAAGTGATATAAATAACTTTGTGCCGTTGATTACGATATTACAATATATGATTCGTCAAAGATGCTTTCTGGCAATAATTGGTACACAGAAGCTGTAACATTCGTCTATTTGTTAATATTATCCATATTAGTAGGTAAAAAGCAATAACACCGGTATGAGAGAGGGGGATTATTGATAGTCACCAACGGTATAGCTGAGGGAACGACCTTCTTGCAACCTCATATATGCCAGTGAGTAAGTAGGGAGAGAGGTTGGTAATCCAAAAGTGTTACTTTTTTTACCTTAGCTTTATCAATTAGAGAGTTAAGCAACTGCATAAGCTACAGTAGGTATAAAAAAAAAAAAATAGGAAATCATAGTGATGATACTAATTAGAAAAAGATACACAATGCTATTTGTCTTAAATAGTCTTCTATGTCTTTACCTTAGGCCTAATTAAAACAGTGCCATTGAGTTTACAATTTATCTCAAGCCATGATAAACTTACTCATTTCATGATGTTTTGTATAGAAACAATTCTATTTTTGGCTATCTTCCCATTTAAGAATCAATACATTGTTTCACAAGTGGATAATTTAGAAACATTCAATATGGATTTGCGTTCCTACCTACCGGATCATAATACGGACAATTTGATTTCCAATATCAGATATACTATTCAGAATTTTATATCGTCATCTACTCTGTTGAATAATAAATATATATTGACAATTATTTTATGTTTAATGGTTGGATCCATTGGAAGTGAGTTTCTACAGTATTGGCTAACTAATGGGACCAGAAACTTCGATCTTTATGACATGATGGTCAATGGTCTAGGATCTGTACTAGGGATAACTTTGTTCTACCTACTAGAACAGTGGGCCACATTATAGTGGTACGATTATACCTGGTATTGGTATGTGTGAGTATATGAATAAATATAGATATAGATACAGATATATAGATATGTGTGTGGTGTACGGGTTGCACAACTTGTATAACGTATAATGCCACTATTTCTTTTATGCGTAGAAAAAAGTAACTTTGCGAAAATTGTTACGGATGGAATTTAGTGACATTTGTTAAGAATATTTCATAGGAGAGACCATGTGATATACAGGGCAATGAGATGGAGTGAGATGAGATGAGATAAGATAAGATGAGATGAGATGAGAATTGCAGGTGGTTATTGTGGTAAGTAAGTCAAGTTGTTCTGTCATTGATATACCAGACCAACTGGGAAGCAGCTTATTTTTCTTTTGGAGTTTTGTAGAACTGTTCAGTGTGCATGTTTCTACAGACAAGGTTTAAAAGAAAAGATTGATAATAATGGATTCAGAGAAGAAGGGTATATTATTTGATTGGTTACGTAATGTAGTGGAAGATAAGCTTCCAAATACTTTCGAAACAGTAGATCAATCAATACTTGATTCTTTATTACTATACATGAAAGATTCGATACCAAACGATGTTTTCCTTATAGCAGCAGATAAAACACAAAGCCTTTTGGTGGGGTACAACGATGACATCAATTTATTGAATGAGAAGTTTTTCAAGAGGGGGAAAGTACCGTTCACTATAAGAAGGATATGTGAACTGCTGTATGATCCACTGAAATACTTCCAGCAAGATCAATTTATAAAATTTACTAATGCTTTGCGGAAATGCATATATGTGGAGTCAGATTATGATTTTGAATTAAAACAAAATGTCACCTATCTGGTTGACCAAAATCAATCGTCTTCGGGTCCTTCTTCCTTATCTCCTAACATTCCGCTGGCTAATAAAGAGATTTCGATGTCACAGATACCTTTTATAACGATGGGAGATGGAGACAATATATCCGAATTAAAGATAAAAAGAGAGTACAATGAATTTTTGAGAGAGATTGACTCTGTGATGAGTGTGAATTATGAGTATGATGAAGAGGAAAATATGAATGAGGATATGGAGATGACAGTTGGAGATATGAATCAAAATGGGTTAGAATTTGATGATGAGGATGAAGAGGAAGACGAGGATTATGTAGAAGAAGAATCTGATGAGGAAGAAGAGGAAGACGAGGATTATGTAGAAGAAGAATCTGATGAGGAAGAAGAGGATGAAGACGAAGAGGATGAAGATGAAGAAGGTGATGAAAATGAAGAAACTGATAAATAAATAAATATATATATATATATTAAAGATAAACACCTATATTTACATAGAGTATTCAATAAGATTAATAAAAAGAATAGGAATAAAAGTTAATAAATAGATAATAAATTAGAAAGGGAATAGTAAAGATAATAATGTTTTTTTACCTTAAAACGGTCATTACTATTGATATGAATATTCATATATTGTTGTTGGTATACACATAGGGCAATTTATTTCTCTTTGCTTTTTGTTTTATATTCTTGGGAAGATAGAAAGGAATATGTTGTTTGAAGCCAATAAAATTGAGTTAATGAGAGATTCAGTGATAATTTATTTTTCTTTAAAAAAACAAAAAAAAAAAATATGTGAATGGAATCACCATCTCATCATAGACATGTCATTTCTCATTCTCATGTAATCCAATAAATCTTCGATTTGACCCATACCGGCAATAGCGATATCTTGATCCCATAATCTTTTGTTAGCCCAACGTTTCAAGTCCTTGACAGTGACTTTGTCGATCTCAGCGAAGATTTCGTCAAGAGACTTATACTTTGGATAATTGACAATGAAATCGGCCCAGTTGGCAGTACCTGAGTATTTTTCGGCAAGAGAAAGTTTCAACATGGCTTTACCTCTTTCCAACTCGGTCTCAGTGATAGAGATGGATAATCTGTTCCATTGTTTCAAGATGAAATGGATTAAATCATCGATACCAGAGACGTTGGAAGTACGAGTGACCATCCCCCATAGACCGGAGTCTCTGTGAGACAATTGGAAATGTCTGAAGTTGTCACATAAACCGTATTCTTGCAAAGTGTCTAGAACTTTAATACCTTGCAATCTGGATCTTGGTTCAAAGGCGTTATATTGACCAAAGATAGCAGCAGCGATTTCGGAGGTCAATTGGTCTGGACTACCAACAGCCTCACTTTCCACAGCAATAGAAATCCATGCATGTGGCAAAGTGTCGTCTCTTAATCTGACTTCACTGCCAATGAAACTAGATTTTGCCAAAGAGGAGTCATTGGTAGCTTTACCCTTTGTGGAGACAGAGGATAACGCTTGGTCGACGGCTTCCACTATAGCTTCGTGGGATTGGTTAGCGACTTGTGGACCAGAGACCAAAACAGACAAGTTGTCGGTGTTATCGTATCTTTCTTTGGCAAATTTGAATAAATCATCTTTAGTTAACTCCGAGACGGTCTCCAAAGTACCCAAAAGTGGTAGACTCAAGGGAGTGTTTTGGAAAGCAGTGGAATAAAGATGTTCGATGACAGCTTTGTCCTGTTGTTTGTTCTCTTGATGAGAGATCTTGTCCAAGACTTGTTGTTTTACCGTAGATAAATTATTGGAATCTAGTTTATTAGTTTGTTGATTTAAAATGTTTGAATTTAGGAATTGCAAGGATTCCTTCAATGGGATTTGACCATTTAAGGAGAAGGTCTGGTAGTCACGGTTTAAATTGGAAGACAAAGTAGCACCATTCGAGTTGGCCCATTTATTTAAAGTAGGATCATTTTGATAGTAGTGAGACCAAACATGAGAGACACCATTGTTGTAAGGATTTTCGGAAGTAACACCGGAGTTTTTGACTAACAAAGTAATGGTATTATTATTATTTTCAGTTGGTTGAGAGTTTGTATAGACAGATATACCATTATTTAATTTAGTGTGTTTAGCAAAAGTAGCATTGGACACTTGGGTAGCTAATCCACGAGAGAGATTGACAGATTTAGATAAACAATGAGTTCTTAGCATATTGTATTAGAGTATGTAGGTGTGTGTATGTTTGTTTTGTTTTGTTTAGTCCAGTTTTTTTTTATTATTTTTTCTTTTTTTTGTTTATTTGCTAGGTTGTTAAATTAGATGTAACTTGATATAATTGAACTGAAGAGACAGTAGAATAGAACAGATGCTCTTCTCTTCGTATTAGAAATACTGGACTATTCACCTTCTGTTGTAATGTGTATATTTTGTACTCCTACGCTCAAGAGTGAATAGAGAGAGAGAGAGAAAAAGGCAAGTAATCAATTAGTAGCAAAGTGATATAACAAGAGTACGTAGAACAAACAAAGTGTTTAAGAAAAAAAAAAAGGTTTTACACACGTAAACCAAGGTATCCAAGTGTATAAATAAACCAATACGAAAAGTCAATACGTTACTCTCTTTCTCTCTGTCTCTCTTGCTCCATCTCTTGTCTCTATTTATTTGAAACTTTCATGGCCTGTGCTTCCCTCTGCTCGAGGCAGGCTGACTGGCTGGCTGGCAGGGGGGGGATGGAGGGGATGGACAGGGATTTGAATATACTCGCATTGATTGAAATATTTTACTGCTTGTTCAATCCAAATCTCCGTTAAAGTCGTCGTTGTTGTTTTGTTTTTGTTTTTTTTTTCTCGTTTTTGGGTGAGTGGTGGTTGGGTGTTGGCTGCCTGCTTTATTTGATTGGAAGTTGCCGGCCGGGGGTTAAGGCCACGCACCCAGACACCCGCAGTCGCTCTCTGGACAACTTGTGAGTTTTCATTGGCTGAAAGGTCCGTATTAGGGTTGGTTTTGTGTTTTGGTTTTTTTCCGTACGACACAGCTGTATTCGTGTAGGTCATTTACTAGTCCGACGGGTAAAACATATATGTGTTTGGTCAACCCTATTCTGTGGTTGTTTTTTTTTTTTCCTGAAGGTTCCTGACCTTTCCTTTCTTTTTTTTTTGTACTTTTTTTTTTTTAGTTTTTATTTTTTTCCCTCTTGAAGGCAGTTTAAAGGATAAGAAAAGGATTTGTTTGATTAATTGATTAAATGAATAAAAATGTGGCAAAAATGGATGAGTACAATAGAGTGTTGAGAGTTTGGTAGTGGTATACACTATTAGTTGCTAGAGTAATTTATAGTTCCAACGCGCTCTTTTTAACCGGAGGAATAACAAAGTATACTAGATACATCCTTATTATATATTATTGAAATAGTAAAAAGGCTGTGAAGCTACAAGACAAACAAGAGACAATGTCCACAGAATACGATAGTTCAGTGACCCATACACCGATAGAACATAGATTCAATCCATATAGTGACAATGGTGGTACTATCCTGGGTATTGCAGGTAAAGACTTCGTTGTATTGGCAGGTGATACAAGACATACAACAGATTACTCCATCAACTCACGATACGAACCTAAAGTATTCCATATCGGCGACAATCTACTAATATCCGCAAACGGTTTCTCTGCAGACGGGACTGCTCTGGTGAAAAGAGTCCAGAACTCTTTGAAATGGTACCATTTCAATAATAACGATAAAACGATGACTGTAAAGACAATGGCGAGAAACGTACAACATCTACTCTACGGGAAGAGATTCTTCCCATACTATGTCCATACTATCTTGGCGGGTTTAGACGCAGAAGGCCGTGGTGCAATCTATTCTTTTGACCCGGTGGGATCCTATGAAAGAGAACAATGTAGGGCAGGCGGTGCCGCCGCTTCTTTGATTATGCCCTTCTTGGATAACCAAGTGAATTTTAAGAACCAGTATCAACCGGGTTCCAATGGTAAAGTGAAACGTCCAATTGAATCGTTGTCATTAGAAGAAACTATTAAATTGGTGCGTGATGCTTTTACGTCTGCTACTGAAAGACATATCCACGTTGGTGATGGGTTAGAGATTCTTATTGCTACGAAGGACGGCGTTAAGACGGAATTTTATGAATTGAAAAGGGATTAATTCATTTATAAAACTTATACAGATGCGTACCCATGTGCTCACTCAACTTATATATATATATATATATACTAATGTGATATAAAAGTCTAATATCTATATACTCTTAACCATTGATGTTGATTATTAATTTTGTTTGTTTGTTTTCCTTTTTAATGGTGTTTGATAAAATTAATGAGGTAATTCAAATTTACCTGACTTAATAACTTTCCTATAATAGATATAGAAGAAGTCACTGTATAGTAGCGTTTGCAAAATGCCTGCCATAATGGCTATGTAATCCCATTTCCCCTCACTATAATATCTCCAGATCCAGTTGAAAATGTATAAGAATCTATATATCCCTAAGGAGAAAATATAATGCACAGTCAACGATGGTGCTTTACCCATCTTACTCAACATGAACAACTGTGGTAAGATTGCCACACTCTCCAACCAGACTGAAAAACTCCACAATAGCTCCAGCACAGTAAATTTATGATGGAATATTAACGACATAAGCGAGGCCCCCATTAAGAGGAATTGTATTTTAAAAGTATCGTTCATGATCATTTCTTTATAGGCAATGGGGTTCTTCTTTTGAAAACTTTGGATCAACACGACAATGTAGATGGATGACCCAATGAAGAACAGTTTCATTAAAGTGTTATATAACGAGACCCAGTGGAAGCTCAATAGATCCATATAACGTGTCAAAAACACCAAAGCATAGAGTACTTGTGTCTTTAATGAGATACCATCAATAGCAATTGTGGTGGTCACCGTGTGAATAAGGATCCCAATACTGGCCAAATGAGACAAATCTCCTAATATTCTAAATATATTTATCATTCTGTTATCCTCAGTTCTCTCTGCCGTTCAGTTACAAATACTATCTATAAACTTGCACACTTGTCTAATTTTCTTTTTCAATATATTCTCCTCCATACCACATGTATACGACTCTACTTTCTTTGAACATGCAGGGTCCCTTGTACTGTAACCGTGACACCTCAGTGAACCTTCAGGAAAGTTGCAGTGGTCTCTTGCAATGGTTATTGACATTCTCCAGCATCACAAAGACAAGAATTTTTTTTTCCCTCTAATGGCTGAAAAAGAAACAGGAAAAAAAAAATGGTGTAATTTCTCACGAATTCTGTAACTTTTGGACTGCGAACATCTTTTTCCGTGGGGAGTGATTCTATCAGTGATAACAAACTGGTAGCGCAGTACGATCTGGTCATCCAGTCAAAAGTGGTAATAGTAGGTTATTATTCTCCCTCCTTGTGGCAGGATGGACACATCGCAAGATAGCTTGGTTTCTCAGTATTGCAAACCTGTACAGGTTGCAGATAAGGTTGGTGAATGTGACTGCCATTGTATGTTAATGAAAAATTAGGAAGTGTAATTCTCATGTAAGCGTGTGAGGAAAATAAAGCTATTGGCTTAGTTGCATATTTAAGTAACTCTTTACAATGCTCTTTTAGTCGAACTGGTCAACTTCTATTAGATGAAAAAGAATGGGGGAGGGGGGGTGTAATAGTCGTATCTAATGTTGTTTTCAAATAAAGTCGTTTTTAAGAATACAAGAAACTGAAAAAGTCGTTTCCACTGTTAATTCCCACTGACGTTAGCTGCCCGTTTGGATACTCCCCGTGGTCAGTAATGATCTATGGTACCATTTGCCTATGTCAGCTTCTGTTGGATAATACTGTAATGATGAAATTGTATCTTCCTGTTTCTCCCCTCGAAACCTCACTCACTCGATTTACTGAGTTTGGCACAACCCTAGGGTCTACCATAGTGTCTACAGTTATAAACGTTTTGACTGATCAGCAGTTGCAAGCTAAAAGAGACACCACCACTTGCACACTGTGAAATCATGAAGTAGTTAACTAACTTAGCTTCTCAAGCATATTGAATATTTGTTAGGTTATCCAAATAAGTTGAAATAATGTTACATGTGATTACTGGGAAAAGGGGTTGATAATTTTTTATTTTTCAATATGTACTAAGAAGAGAATTTAAACGAACATTATAGAGTCTACTTAACTGGTATACTTTTGAGAGAAATTATTTTTAGATTATTGGCCCACGGGGTTGAATTACGCGACTAAAAGATTTACTACCAGATTAACTTGGTTACAAGTTTAAATAAAAAAAATTTTTGAAAATACTTTGTCTTTTTGTAGGTAAAAGGATTAGCAGACTCCCTCATATTGGTTAATAGTTACCTGAGTCCTTTCCTGAAGGCTGGGAGGAGGGATTGAAAATGTCAGCCTCTGCATCCTATTTCAACACATTATTCACACTTTCAAACTTAAATTTAAGCCTAATATTATATGGTCTCTAAGACTGGCATAAATGGATATAAAATAGATAGCCTCGAATCTGGTTTATTGCACAATCTAAACCGGTTTACAATTACTCTGTAAATCAGAATACTTCTTAATCTTTCGTCTATACCGTCGATCTACTAAGCAACAGTCTATTTTAAATGTTGGGATAAATTTTTTGTCCATCATATCTTGGTAAAAACTACTACAATCTGGCTTTAGAATCGTATCGTGATTATTAATTTTGACTATCTTCCGTAAAATAGGGTGAATATGTTGATGCTTTTTAAAGGCTGGTAAGTTCGTCCTAAATAAAGCCTTTTGAGAGTAAAATAGCCCTAGATATCCTTCGGTTTTAATGGTACCATTAACAGTCATCTAATAATATAGTGTCAAACATTCTAAACCCCTGCTGTCTCTTGTTTTATATTTGTTCTTTGCATAATTTTCTTTTTTTTTTTTCATATTCTTATGCAAAGAATCACTTTCCTATAAAATTAGGTTAGCGTTCTAACTCACTGTTATAAGTACAGATTTATTCTATTTTGTTAAGCAGGTAGATATATAAATTTTGAGAAAGCTAGATACATACATATGTGGAACCAATTATACTATACAATGTAAATAAATTTTTTCTATTGTTTCTCTTTCAGGTTTGCTTGGGTTTGTCTGATATTATATTTTTAACTCTATTAAAATTCGCTTTGGCTATGAATTTGATATTTTCCCTCTAAGACATCTTGTAAAATACCAGAAGAGGCAGCAACAAGACCTAAGAAAGGTTTTGATGGGTCTAAGACTTTAGAGGTATATTCTGGATGATACTGTGTAGCAACGTAGTATGGATGGTTTTTCAATTCTAAAATCTCACAACGTTTGTGGGTTTCATCTTTACCAACAAAGATAAGACCATTAGCTTCCAATTCGTCCACAATAGCTGGGTTGATTTCATAACGATGTCTATGTCTTTCTTCTACACTCTCTTGGTTACCGTAAAGTTTCTTGATAGTGGACCATTCGGTGTCTTCTTGGAAAAATGTTGGTCTCAAACCTAATCTCATGGTACCACCCATATTTTCTCTATCGATTTCAGGCATATAAACAACAACTTGATCCTCCTCTGGTAGATCGTTGACGAACTCAGTAGAATTACCGTTTCTCTTGTTTAACACATCACGAGCGAACTCAATGGTAGCGATTTGTAAACCAAGACAGATACCCAAGTATGGAATTTTATTTTCACGGGCCCAACGGGCAGCTAGGATCATACCTTCAGTACCACGGACACCAAACCCACCTGGCACTAAGATACCATCAGCGGTACTGACTTTGTTCCAAGCTTCATGAAATTTCTCTTTATTCAATTCTTGCATTTCAGGTTCTAAATCAGTGGCTTCCACCCATTGGATCTTTAAGATACGACGACATTGCATAGAAGAGTGCTCTAAAGCTTTGATGACGGATAAGTAAGAATCCTTTAAATGGGTATATTTACCGACAAGAGCGATCTTAACAATATCCATGGATGCATCGAAGTTACTTGTAGTAGCCTTCCATTTAGCTAATAAGTTTTCACCTCTTGAAATGTCCTCAGATGATAAAGCGATATCGTTCAAGTGTAGTCTAGTACGTAAATAATCCATCATTTTTTGTTCTAACAATAGCAATGGGACATGGTAAGTTGAATTGACGTCGTGGACATTGACTACTTGTTCAGGACCCACATGGCAGAACATGGCAATCTTTTCGATGGTAGCTTTGTCCAGAGTCTCAGAGCATCTACAAGCGATCATATCTGGAACCAAACCAAGAGATCTCAAATCTTTGATGGCAGCTTGAGTTGGTTTTGTCTTTTGTTCGCCATGGATCACTGGGACCAAAGAGACATGAATCAAAGCAAAGTTTTCCCTACCGACTCTAAATTGGAATTGCCTTAAAGCTTCCACAAATGGAGCACTCTCAATGTCACCAACAGTACCACCTAATTCTATGATACATACATCTGGTTCCAACCCAGTGTCATCGACAGGAATCTTAGATACACGTTCGATCCATTCTTGGATAGCATTAGTCAAATGTGGGACGATTTGAACAGTCTTACCCAAATAGTCACCTTTTCTTTCTTTAGCGATAACATGAGAATAGATCTTACCGGTGGTGATGTTGTGATCTTTGGTCAAAGTGACATTTAGATATCTTTCATAGTTACCTAAATCCAAATCGGTTTCACCACCATCGTTCAAGACGAAACATTCACCGTGTTCCAATGGGGACATGGTACCTGCATCAATGTTCATATATGGATCGATTTTAATAGAAGTGACTTTTAAACCTAAAGTCTTGAAAAGCATACCAGTTGAAGATGCAAGAACACCTTTACCAATACCGGAGATAACACCACCAGAAACGACAACGTATTTCATTTTTTTTTTTAGATTGTTTAATTGGTTCTTTTTTTTTTGCGTTCCAATAATTCCTTGTGTTACTGATTTAACTACTGGGAAATGTATAGTAGTTATAAGACTAACAGAAGTAAATCTTTTTTTAGAGGATTGAGCAGGGGGGAGGCAGGGAAGAAAATGGATGGAGGGGATTGAATAAAGTTATGGAATAAAAGCAAAATGCAATTGGCCCTTGTAGATATAAATAACAGCGGGAAGAACTGTAACTTAAAATCTTTTACAAACCTAATAAAAAAATTAATAATAGGAAAGAGAGCAATATATGAATGAGCAAACAGCTAACTATAAGAAATGACACATTAAGAAGAAGGATAAATAAGTAGTCCTACCAAGAAAGACATGCTAATGATGACAAGGAGAGACGTGCCTCCTTATTTTGCAATTTCTAGAATATTGCAAAATCTGAGAACTTTATCTCATCACCTCATCAGATGTTTCTTTAAATATTTGAAGAAGGGAAAAATGGAAAATGAAAAAAAAAAAAATTTTCTTGTTCTTTTTTTTTTTGTATCTCATCGCCAATACAAAAAGAAACGATGAGATGGTCCCGCCGTTTGTGCCGTCTTCAACGACTGCCGTCCTGGGTGATATTTTTGCACATATTTCAATCAAGCAGTACTGTTGTTATCTACGTATTGTGTATATATATCTATCGCATGTATCAGAATGTGGGCAGGGTGTGTCATGATTGTTGTCAGTTGTTGTGTGGGAGTTGTGAGGGAAGGAAGGATGGACGGGGCTCTTCGGTGTCTTATCTTCTTGAAAGATGTGTCAAGGCTGTGATGAGTTCAACTAAAGCAGCGTTTTCTCTTTCCAACTGAAGATCCACGTCTGTTGAAGACGGGGATGGAGATGGGGATGGGGATGGAGGCGTCAGATGGTTTGTTGAATCGTCATTCTTCCCTGTGGCAACTCCATCCTTTATTTCTTCTAAAGGAAGGTTTGAAATCAACTGGTTTAACTCAGATTTTAAACGGTCAAATTCTTTGCGTCGTTCAATATATTCCTGAGATAATTGGTGTAATGGTTCTAATGTCTCAATCAGTTTGGAATCTAATGAAAAATTGTCCATACTTAACTTGATTAATTCAGATGCTAATTTGTCCTCACTTGTAGTGGATATAACAATATTACTACTATCACCACCATCACTACCATCACTACCATCATCATCATCATCATGAGCAGTGATAGTAGTATCGGTGTTGGTACCGTCTTGTTTACTCTTCCCCCGTGACTGTTGTAGATTTCTTTTAATAGCTTTAGAAATGGCAACACTTTTCTCCAGGGACATTTGTAACATATGTCTATCCTCTAGCTGAGCCTCTTGTTCCCTTGTCAACATGAAATTTTGGCGGTCTTCTTTAGTCAAATACAAATCATCTAGGGCCTTCAACAGCTGTAAATGCACCTCTACATGTCTTCTTTCCAATTTTCGTACTTTTTCTAGTGGGTCACGGATACTATTACCATTCATTTCTGGGGAGGATGGTCTTGTTGTTCTACAGTGACTCTCATTATCGGTGCAACAGGCTTTCTCTACTGTTATACATGTATCTGTATGTGTATTTGTATTTGTATTTGTATTTGCACTTCTATCTGTATCTGTGGGGAAATTTCTCGACAGGACAAGTGTTTAGGGTTGGCAATTAGGGTTGGCAATTAGGACTGAACGTCATGTTTCTGTATCAATATTCTTCCCCACGTCACGTGGACCCTCTGGGTATATGAGTAAACAATTATTGCAATCATGATTAACTCCGGTGCATATGTATGATAACGTTAGGTGAATTCAACTATCTTTAAACACTCTTCAGAGGTCGTTTATTTGTCTATCCAGTCGTCTAAAGGGGGGACATAAGGAAGAATAGTGTGAGTGTGTCGTTTGCATTTGAAAACCACAAAACTAAAAAAATATACCACAGCAATATAATCCTGAAGTCGATTCATTATCCTTACTACCAATGGCAGCTCTCTATAATCAAGTAACGCCTTTAACATTAGGGAAATCCAAGAACACATTTCCTGGTAAGGGAAGCAACAAGAATGGTGAAGAGACAATTTCGCATTTCGAAGTACAAGAAGATATATATGACCCTTTGCAGACTATTACTGCAGAGTCTCTCATAGAAGCAGAGAAGAGGAAAAGAAGAGCAGAAAGGTTCCAACTGAAATCTCAGCAGGAGACTAAGCGAGTTAAAAACTCGTTTGATCCATTACAAGAACAGGAAGATTTCTCTAATTTAAATGCAATCAGTACTAAATCTCATGCTTATGATCAGTCCAAAACAATCGTAGGGAAATGTACTACTTTGGAGAAACGGTATTTGAGGTTAACTTCTGAACCAAACCCAGAGTTCGTACGTCCTTTACCCATCTTAAATAAAGCTTTCAAATTCATTATGAATAGGTACACTCGTCATGAAGTTAATTACACATATATGTGTGATCAACTGAAATCAATAAGACAAGATATGAGAGTACAGGTGATAGAGAATAAATTCACAATGAAAGTGTACCAGACTCACGCAAGACTGGCTCTTGAGAACGGCGATCTAGGGGAATTCAATCAATGCCAGAGTAGACTGTTTATTTTATATTCTAAGCCAAATCTGAAAAAGACAAGCTACTCGGAATTTGTCAGTTATTTAATATTGTATTTTATCTTGACAGAGAATTTTGAATCGATAACATCTTGGAGATTGAAATTGATTCAAGAAGATATCCAAACCTTCCAAGAACAGAGGGTACAGAAGAGTTTCCAATTAGCACAAACCGTTTTACTAGGGGATTATTCAAACTCCTTATCTATAGCCAAAAGTATAAATGGGATGGCCACAAATTTAGTTGCTCCCGTCATGGAGAGAGAAAGATTAAAAGCGTTAATGATAATATGTCAAAGTTACAATCAATTAAACATTAAATATATGGTTCAGCTATTTAGATTTCATGATCAATTGGAGTTAATAACGTATTTAAAGGAGAAACAATTGGATTCATATATTGTCGTGAAAAATCCAAATACGGATACTGAGTTCAGATATTTGGATACAAAAAATTGTAAGCCGAAAATGAAACAGATTTATGATAATTCTAGAAAAGTTGACATTAAAGGTCAAATATAAAAATACAAGAATATATATTGATTATACTAATATTGATAATAATAAAGAGTAAAGGAAGGAAGAATAATGATATTGGTTGGAATATGGAGTGTTATAATTTTTGTTTTTCATTATTTATAATTTATTATTTGTTTATACATGGCTCTTCTCTATCTATTCGTGTACGCGGTTATATCAATGCAAATTAGGATCGTATATCTCTAATATAAACCTTTGTGATTCTCGTATCCTAACCAACAACTCTTTATAAATATCTTCAGTGCTTAAGTTTATTTTGTACCAACCGTCGATCAATGCGGTATAAACTGTAGTAACATCATTTTGGTCAAGATTGATTTTGGACGATAGAACGTTTTGTAATTTCTTTAATGTATTAATATCACATAATTGACATTTAAATGCACGATAATCGCCATCATATAAAACTTTGATTTTGACAGTAATATGGTTATCTGTAGAGACATTTTTTGTCCTTAGTATAGTATTAAACCAAATCTGTTTCAAAACTGAAGTATCAGATTCCATAGAAAGCACTTTAAACATCGATTGAATATAACCATTGATCTGTTTTATTCTATCGATTTTCATGTCATTCAAACCATCTACATTATTGACTTGATCCCCAGTCTTTTTATTGATACTGGTTAGTGTCAAAGGTGATGGTAATTTCGGAATAAATAATTCATTACTATTATAATCAGGATGTGTGATTAATCCCAAATGCATATTGTATAAATCTTGATAATATAACTCTTTCCAACATTCTTGATTTAATTGATTTGTTATTTTTAAGAGATACATTATTCTTTCATCTTTATTACTCACTGAGTCAACACACATAGACACTATTGGAGAGTCTATATCGAATAATTGTTTAGTTGAAGTGGAGGATGGTCTTGGTGTCATGCCTTGATTTCTTGATAAGGACCCTATGGAAAATGTATTAGAAGTGATGGTTGAAGGAGATGTTGGTGGCGTTAATTCCATTATATACTGATGAGATATATTATTGTTGTTAGGATTGGTATCTATGGATGAAACACTGTCATTAGAATTTTTATTAAAATTTGCATTTTTTCTATTTGTCTTAAATGGTAAATGGTCATATTCTTGTAAAATATCTACTGGAACCAAACCTTCTCCAATACTATTTATCTTCTTGATGTAAACGTATTTTGGATCCTTGACTCTGGATATTAGTTGTACTAACTCACCTTTTTTGACATCTAGAAATTCTCCTGTTGATGGATTTATTTTATTTTTTGTAGTTAAATCTTTTGTAACTGTATATAATGTAATATCACCAGCATTCGATATAGCACATCTTTTGGTTGTAATATTGGATATGTCTCTATCACTTGCTAGTCGTATTGGTGTAGATATTGTTTTCGACTTTAGTGTATCAAAAGATTTCACACTTTTGAAAGATTTATGATTAACAGTGAATGAGTCAAAAAAGTACACCATTTCACTAGCAAAGTTATATGTGATTTTCTAATAGAATATGATTTAAAAGAAAAAAAAAAAAATAAATGGGTCCAAAATAAAACAAATTAAATCAAGTTAAGCTAACGAAGGGACTATGTTGTCAAATGTGTGACTAAACTTTAAACAACAAAGAAATCTTATTAACTTTTCGTGTTGCCAGGGAATCAGATAACCCGGTCGTTCCAATTGGACCGTTATCCAGTATTCTTTTTTTTTTGTTGTTGTTGTTACTGCTGTTGTATATCTATAAGATTAAATTATATATATGTGGTTGTAATTGGAAGACTCAGGTAACACAGGTCGACGTGATTGTTTCTGGAGATCAACTAAAGGCAAATCAAGATCAAAAAAAACCTTTTTCTGGGCAAGATTAGTTTCATGAACAAAGAATTGTAAATAAACCTCGAAGAATGTATTGTTGTCAAAACAACAGAAAAAAAAAAGAAATTTGTCTGACAAGATTTGTTTATTTGTTTTGTTTTGTTTTGTTTTGTTTTGTTTTGTTTTGTTTTGTTTTGTTTTTTCACGCATTGTAGGAAGACAATAAGAATGTCCTTTCCGGTAACACTACCAGATTTGTCTAATTTTGCTTTGTTGGGTCTTTCTGATATTCTCCGAGACGGCAAATGTCTTTTCCTCAACAAAGTTGAGGGTTTAAAAAAACAAAACAAAAAAAATATTGAAGCTCAAAGATAATTTAGGGTTTAGGGCATAGTTCCATTGTCGTATCTTATGATGATGTTTGACTAGAACTTGTGTAACAATTAACATATCTTTTCCAAAGTATAGAGTTCTGTACTGTTCAGAATCATTTAATAACCACTGTGAAAAACGCAACCTAAAATATGGCAAGTCAGAAACATATTAACAAAATAAGGCAAAGTTAGTGATGCCTTCTTTTTTTTCACGAACGTAAACTGTTTTTGATATGTCTATTTTATGTAGGGTACCAGTTTTTGGATTCTTTATTTCCTCGTTAAATGTGATACAGAATATTAAAGTGGGAATTTTTCCTGGGGGAAAAAGGTGGAGCGGGGGAGAACCCAAAAGTAAAATAATAAAAATACTTTTCTACCGTGAGGGTTAAAAACTACCGTTAGACCTATATTTCTATTGTCTTCTATCCTTGGCGACTTGTTGTAAAAAACAAAAAACAAAAAACAAAAAAAAAGGGAGGGAGGGGGAACCCTCAGGTTTATGTCTACAGATAACTTAAATACTCTAACCGTAAAAGTTTTTAGCTTTGCTTGTTGTAGGCAGTTTCGGCCAATTAAAGGAAGAACACACGCACAATTTTACATAGCCAAGCCTGACAGAAAAAAAAAAAAAAAAAAAAAAAGAAAATAACCGTAGATGTACTCAAAACTCTTATCTTCCTTCAAAAATGCTAAAAGTTGAAAAAAAAAAAAAGACCATTGTAAGGATTTTTCCCGCATTGGGAAATATGTAAACAACAGATCATCGGTTAAAGCTTATTTGTTTTGGTCAAAAGAGGTACCACAACATCATAGAAGAATAAAAAAGACAAACAAGTCTTAGGTGTTTAAGCTAGTGAATCATGTTGGTAGATCAGCACCATCCATCGTAGATTAGTTGGAGGGGGATGAAACAAAGGGTTACTTATATTGAAAAAAAAACCAAGATAAACGAAAAATTGATGGATGTCATTGGCAGGATGTACTTTCTGCTACCTAATTTCGGAATACATGTTTCCCAAAATTTATAAAATTACAAAAGGATAAGTGGATGTCTTTTGCTTAAACAATGGACAGAATACGCTTTAATATTTTCTATATATTAGAATGTTTTTAATCTTGTATTATTTTAGAATATTGGATGTAAATACTTTTCTATCCTAAATTCAAAGAAGAACTTTGAGTATAATTTTATTTTATTGTTTTATTATTTTTTTTTTAATTTCATTATACAAGTCTTTCTTTTTTTGGTTTTACAAAGATTTTTTGTGTATACATTTAAAAACTAAACTAAATTAGTTTGTAGGAACTGCTACAAATTATAAGAAGTGGAGGTATAAACCTGTAAGAAAATACCGGGACTACAGAGACAACATATTTACTCACTATTCGTTTATATGTATGTAATAATTTAAGTAATGTATGAACAACTATATGACATATTTATAGCCTGGAAGGTAAAAAGAATTGGAAAAAGGTAATTTTTCTTTCGTCTTGGCTTTCAATAATTATATAAAAAAAGTTTTTTAAAAACAAAAAAAAAAATGCTATATATCTTCATTAAGTTTGGGGTGGCATTACACCAAGAGAGGTGCGATATTCGGGTATCTGCACTGTTCTAAAAGTGGTGGGGTGGTAGTGTCTATTAATTGTGAGAAATACCTCTGTAACTTAATACAGAAAAATATATACATATAGAGCACGCACCAATTTTTATTTAAATTTGAGTAACGTATATTTTTTTTCCTAATACAAAAAAATATTTTTGTTGTAATAAGTTAGTAATTATAAAGACAAAATGGCATACCACTCGGTATGAGATGGAATAACCGGCAGGATCCATATATGTATTTGAACAGGGTGTTTACATTACATTTGTACAATATGCATAGATACTTGAGGTAGTAAAGTCATAAAAAGATGCGCCTAAGATGTTGCTGAAGCTAGTGGTAATGATTAAATAGTGACTTTATTAGTGTATTTATTATTATTACAATTCTCCGGTCTCTCTTATATAAAGTATAAAATAAATATATACATAAAAAATATTACTTAAGATGTTTAGAGAGATATTATAATAATTTGTTCTTCACCTTCTTGTCCTTGTTCTTTATATAATTTTATTGTAGGACAAACAATCTACTCTCATATAGTTATGTACAAGTTTGTATTTTATTGGTTTTAATATTAATAATGCCTATTGATTTATATCCGATCATTGTCATATCTGAGTGTGTAGCTTCATCCGATATTTCCAGCATAAAGATACTTTGTAAAATAACAATTTCAAGATTTCTTTATTTGATTCCGTTTTACGTTGTATTTTCGTGATCTACTGTTGTGTTAGTCACCAGAGTTGAAATTATTTATTCATAATTCATGGCTTTCTGAAAAATTACTGATGAAAAATATTTAATATCAACTAAATATTAAAACAAACAAACATGGTAATGTAAGGGGTTACCTCAAGTAATATACTAAAATGTGGATATTAATTATATATAAACACTTACAAATTATATAGTCGTTGATTCTAATTAGGTAATCAATTGTATAATTCTTATTATAGTTGTGGAGTATTCTCTTCTTGTTCTCTTAGGTAGAACCTGACAGATCTAATAAGAATGTGAATGCTGATAATTACCTCTGGCGTACTATCTCAACAAGCAGAGGTCTCTTAAAATACGTTTCTCCGTAATTTACCACCAACAGTCAATCCGACGATCTTTCGTTCGAATACACTCACAGCCTGGCCCCAGAGTTTCGGGTTGTTCCAAGTCCTTCGCCTCGACATCAAACGTTACCCGCGGACTACGTATATCAGGGTTTTCCAATTAGGGCTTCTTACAGGTAGGACGTGAATTAATTCCAACTGTTGTATGTAATATCAAGTCCACTGTCTATACAACATTCTGTAAGGGTCGTTGTGTTAAATGGATGAATTATTCCAATTAGTATAAATATAAACACTCTTACGTAAGATCTATATAAACTAAATAATAACCCTGATGTAGTATTATTTCTTCTTCTTCTTCCTGTATGATATTAAGAGTTACCTCTTAATATCAATACTAAGACATGCTTAAATAAGATGATTACCCCTGGCCTAATTCCTCAATAACCAAAGGCTTCTTGTCAAGATCTGATATAATTATCACTCCCTGGAAATCCTCCAATCAGGTTCAATACCTTATACTAACCACTGCGCACGTGATTGTACCAATGTTCCACTCAGATACACAGGTGTTACCTACAGGATTGCGTATCTACTGAACTTCCAGTTAGGTTCCTTACACATTATTCAAGTAAATATATCACTATTCTGCATAATAATAATAACAATAATAATAACAAAACTTTTATTTTGTGTAAAAACACCTCTTATCTTTAGCCTTTTTTTTTTCAACTTTTCGCTAATATTCTCTCATTTGCTTATAAAACTTGCTATTTTTTATTTACTTTATTTTTTGCTGCATTACTTAAATTATTAATAAATACCATTTTTATAAAGTTACGTATAACATAAGTCTTTTAAAAGTTTAAATTTTTACTATTTTTATCACCTTGTCCTTTATATACTGTTGAATTATCATGACTTGAAATTCAACACAGGTTTTTTTGAGTATAACCATTCTTACCTATGTTAATATTATAAGAAACCAAACAACTTGTTTTTGAAGAGTTTTCAAGCATTTTCTAATAGCTTCAACTAACCAATTCTTACGTCTTCCATATAATAAATTTTTTTTTTAACTTGAATGCATCTTGCTGGATTATATATCCTTTAAAAAATATTGAAAAAAGACTCAAAAATAAAAAACAAAATCTTTCCCTCCTGCCAAGTATTTTTAATGTATTTCACCTACTAACAGAATTCTTCTAACATACACCCAGATCTGCTTCACATTATCGAGAAGTTTACGCGTATTCCTTTACGGTTTCGTACGTCTCAAAAAGCCATCCAACATATTATTCGTAAATAACACCCCCTTAGGGACAACACCACAACGCAACCAACCATATAAAATGTATTTACATATATGAAAATAAACTGATACTTGATATACGCGTGCAAGTCATTTTAAAGTTCTCCAGAAAATATAGAAAATATGAGTTTATACACTTAAATACAAAATTAAATGATTACTACTAATATACTAGAATAGTTAAAAATGTTCATTAAATTTGTGAGTTCTTTAAGCTTCAACCATTTCTCTTAATCTTCTGATAGTAGATCTAACAGTGGCAGCAGCAGCAGTGGAGATAGTGTAAGCACCACCGGCGACGGTCTTCTTACAAGAACCACAAGTCCAGATACCAGCAGCACCTCTCTTGACATTCTTCTTACCACAGAAAGAACATTCGTATCTAGCGTGTTGTTGAACTTCTAACTTCTTAACTTGTCTTCTTAAGGAGGAACCGTAACGAACACCGTACTTACCTGTGATACCAACTTTCTTAGTTCTCTTAGCCCTATACAAAATATTTTTTTATATTACCATCTAACAATAGAAAAAAATTCTTCCATCATAAAACATATGTTAGTAAAGCATTCTCCACAAACTATGTGTCATCATCTACTTAAATCATTAGGTCAATGACCAGAAACAGATCAAATGCATCGTAAACATGTAAATTCATAAAAATAGATCTCCTCATGTACATCTAATTTAGTATCACCGCTATCTTTTGCACATTGAACATCAACTGAACTAACTGTACCTAAAATATTCCATTCATAATAATAAAAAAAAACACTTAATCCTTGGTCTATTTATATACCACGGTCATCTCAACATCTATGCTGTTCTAATCACCTATATCTTCTGTTTCGTCCTTGCCTAATTTTCGTTATTTCATCAAAAATTCACATACATCTTTGCGTCACTTATATATCTCTGGGGCTCTTAGGATGTGATATTAAGGATTATAACACGTAAGACGTTTATCTCTTGTATGTCTCCTCTCTCTTTTATTGATATTATTCAAAATTTGAAACATGCAGTATTTTCGGTTTCTACTCAGAGTTAGCTTCTTAGGTTGGAAATGATCAGAATTTCGATTTTCAAAATTTTGCGTCGTTTCTCATTTGAAAAAGCAAAAAGGATTGCCTTTTTAGGAAATTATTTTATTTTTCTGTAAAAAAAATATGAAAAAAGTTTCTTGCTTACTTTTCAAATTTCCAGGACTGTTTTTTTGGATGTCCAGATGTTTTTTCGTAATGTTTCAAAAAAGAATAAATAAAAGGAATATTGCAAGTAATTGTATATATATATATATATAGATTTACAAAATTAATTATTGTTTACACATCAATTTTACCCATGGTTGGTGACTTACATTCAAAGCAACCACTTCTTGTAATGTTTTATACCACTGTTGAATACTTCCATCATTTACTTCTGTAGTGAAAGTAACAATTTCTCCATCGAAGAAGTGTAATCTGATATATTCACCAAACAATATTATATCTGTTAAATTAGTAAACTTTCTTTTACTTTGCCCTTGTTCGTTCTCTTCATCATATGAACTGGTAATTTTTTCCACATTTAAAAGATTAATGGTGATAATGGCATTTTTTGTTGATTCATGACATGCCACCAGTGTAGGGCCATTTAATTCAATGTATCTTCTTCGTATAGATCCTGATTGAACATCAGCACCTTCCTGTAATAAATAACCCTCAAGATGGAGTTTATTTTGGTAGTTATATTTTTCTACAATCTTTTCCACTTTATTCAGTTGCAAAGGAATTGTCTCATCAGTCGAAGAACGTGTCACACAGAGAAGTTCTACATGTAGCTGTGTTAGAGTACGTGGTGTAATAAAAATATTTGAAAACCTATTAATCAAATTTAATTTTCTTTCTATCTTATTAAATCTGCTCTCCTCTAATAACAATCCATCCAGTATTATATCACACACAGCGAATCGTCCTTGTGTATCAGTAATATTAGACCATGGATCCTTTTCAACAGGTCTATCCACAAACGATGTCTCATACACATATCTAGTTTTACCAAATGGGAACTTTTTACCCTTTGGTACTTTCTTAACTACTTCGATTGTTTCTTTTGTTATCCTATCATATTTTAATTTAACTATAAATTGTAATTTATTGTTACCAAATGATCGAAACTCATTATTTAATATCAAACTAAAATCTTCCATGATAGGAACAATTACTTCATTCTTAATGGGTCTCCATTTAGTAGCATAAAGCAATTTATCTCCTTGTTTTATATCAAGTGAAAATTGTGCATTACGTTTTTTGGCCCCGTCAATTATAAAGTTTTGTAGTTTATTTATTTTTAAAAATATGACACCATCATCTTTTAAGGGCTCTGTACATAATTTTTCAACGTTTTCAGTCTTATGATCTTCATCTAGTAAAATAGAATCTTCTTGTTTTGTGGAAGGCATCGAGGATTCCTCCATAAATTCTTTACTCTCTTGACTCCTTACCTTAAAGGGACTTGGAATGTGGTTTCTTCCTTGTTGGTTATAAGGTTCAGGAGTAAAATCTTTTACCAATGCTGATGTTTGAGTAATAGGATGTTGGATGGGTTCTATATCATTCTCTTCATCAGATATAATAATTGGGTCCTCACTTGAAGAATCTTCACCTAAATGATCGAGTTTGCTCAATATATCATTAAAATCTAAATCTAAATTTAAATCTAAATCTAATTTCGTTTCCATACTCATAGTAGCGTTGTTTGAGATACTGTCATCTAATGAGGAAGTAGAGAAAGATGATGGCAACCTTTGCTTCTCTGTTGAATATCTGTTTCCTGCTAGTGAATTAATGGGGTTAATTACTGTATTGCCTGCATGAACAACAGAATTAGAAGAAATAATTGAATAACTCCCTGAAGAAATACGCCTACTGGTTTTGCTCCTTGGATAATAGATTTTACTCTGACTGACTATACGTGGTTTAAATTTGAAAGTTGCAGTATTTTGGGGAGATATAGTCATTGGAGGTGTACTTCCTATTGTTGAGTAAGTATATCTAGTAAATTGAGAATTACTACTTAAAGCTGGTGATATAGTAGAGGCTGAAAAGTTTTCTCCTTCCTGTAAATGCCATACAGAAAGAAAATCTTTAGGTTTCATGTCCATATTCTGTGATATATCTTCTGTGTTAGAATCAATAGAGTTATCCAGTATTTTTGCCAAGGAACTTTTTCGGAACATTGGTTTGACTTCAGGTAAAGGTGGTAAATTTAAGATCCCAATGCCACAAAACTCTTTACTGCCAGAAAGTTCTGAATTACTTGTAGTCTTCGGTATTGTTTTATCATTTTGTTCAACTTCACTAACTTGTTGTTGCAAGGTAGATAATGTTTGAGAGTCATTAGCCAAAATCAAGTCATTTTTTTTTAATGGTGAAAATTCCACTCCACTAATATCCATATCTGAATCGGTATAATTTGGATCGTGCAAATCAGGTAAATAACTAGTTTGTGTAACATCCTGTATATCATCCTTATATTTCTCATCCTCGCTTTCAATGTTATCATTATAATTTTCTTTTCCATCTTGATCATCATTTAATGAATCGGAAGAACTTGCAGCCAAACCACTATTGACCCTAGTATTGTGGGTGACAATCATATCCATAGTTTCCTCACCAATATCTTGTAAAGGTATTTGGTATACTTGGTTAGTTTTTTCATCCGTCCTGCTTGCATCTTCTAACGTATGTATCAACTCATTATCGATCTCTTTTACTAAAGAATCAACAATTTCATCGACCGTGCTGCTATTCTCTAGGCTATTCTCAATCATGTTTGTTTAATTCCGTATATTTTTCGACTTTTATTAATTCAAATGAGTTTATTGCTATAAGCAAGGGGAAGTTCTGTGGAAGTCGATGAGGTATACTTTTTAATATTTTGATGTTTCCCCTGCAGCCTCTACAAAATTTATTCGAGAACAGATCTTACTGTTTGTTGACAGTTTCCAAAAGAAGTAATTGAAAGCCGATCCATTCCTCGAGGGATTCGAGCGGTTTTGTTTTCCTGAAATGAAAAAAAATAAAAAAATAAAACATAAGACCAAAAGGGTTTTATGTAAAGGTGAAACTGAGAGGGATGACTTGGTAAAATAACTATAAAAGTTGGTGTTTCTACAAGAAAGCATAAGGGTTATTACATCAATGAAAGGGCTCTATACATAAATAAGTGTGACCTGCTATTAAACAGTTTGCTATAAAGTGGTATAGTTGCCAACGATAAAATTCCTGAGAAAAAAAATAAAAAGCAAAACATAGACAAATACCAAGGAGTAAATCAGTAGAATCAATTTTACTATATTTGATAATACATCCGTGATATTTTACTATTGGATGACTCAGGTGATTTAATATACATTGATTATGTTGAAGGAAGAACCTGACCATTTGCATAAATTAGGCTCATATAGAAGAGACACCTCTGGTCGTAACAACTCTGGATCTAATGTCAATAGTTCAAAATTTGCCGATAGATTTAGTGGATTTCTTCCAAGCTTCAGTTCCAAATTCCTCCATTCAAAATCACAACAACCACCTGAGATCAATGTTACCTTAGAAGATAAATTAGCCGCGTCTGTGATGCATCCAGGAAATATTCCTGTGAATTCATCTGGAAATATTCTATCCACCCCAGAACCAGAACCCCCAATCCAATTTCCACCGTCATCAAATACACAGATGCTAAACACTCCTATTAGAAATAGACAAAGAACAAACACAGCTCCAATTAATTGGGATTCTATTCCAACAACACATTTAACTAGAACTATTACGAATTATAGCGAAAAGTCTATATGGACGCCTAACGAAGTAAACAATCCCTCAGCAACCATTCCAGTGTTGAATAATAAACAATTGAATAGTAAAACAATTAACACTGCACACTTGAATGCTAACTATTCTCAAATTAATACAGGTAGAAAAAGATCTCAAACTATGGCATCATATGGCATACCCCAGACTATTATGTCTAGTTCTCAACAGGTTCCAAATCCTATAAATGTACCATTGATGGGTAACAATAATATAAACAACACTGTTCATGTACCCCTTATGCAAGACGATGTAGATCCTTTTAGTTTAGTATGGATCACTACAAATCAAAAAAATATTCCTCATGTCAACTTAGTCTCTACAGTACCTTCTAGTTCCACCATAGCAATCTCTAATATCTTCCCTATGCAATGGAATAATGGATGGAATAATGTCCCTAACTTGACTAGTGTTACGCTAGCCACAATTTTTTCTCAATTCGGTAAGATCTTATCTGTTAGAACATTGAAAGGTCTATATATGAGTTTAGTGGAGTTTGAAGATATTGAATATGCATTACTAGCAATGGATACCATGCAAGATACAGAGATTTCAATGATTGGTGTGCCTTGTAAGATTACCTTTGCAAAAATCTTATCTTATACAAATCCAGTAATCGATCCAAATTCTCAACTAAAACCACATTCTATAATGGAAGAATGTGTTCTAAATGGGACTGTACAATTTCAAGTACAACCAAACGGATTACAAATTCCATTATATAATGATCAGTATAATCCTACACTGCCCTTAATGTTGTCATCGAATCCAGTTACTAAAACTATTTCATCCGAACAGGAAACCAGTCCCTTTCCCTTACCACCACCACCGATTGAGAGCCATAAAGATGGAATTTTGGATGTTGTCAGGCAACTTGAGTCAAATGATGTATGTATAGATGAAGATCGCGTGAGGGTAATGGTAGAGTGTGGCCTGAACCTTTTACCATGTTCAGATATGAGTAATTTCGGATCTATGCCTGAACCCGTTAGACAAAAACAATTTGAAACACCAAAGTTACGTGAAATCAGAAAATCATTGGATAACAATCAATTATCTGTGTTGGAAATCGAACAGTTAGCTTTATGTATGCTAGATGAATTACCTGAATTGAGTCTTGATTATTTGGGGAACACAATTGTTCAAAGATTATACGATAAATGTGATGATCTGATTAGAGATATAATTTTAAGGAAATTAAGGGCTTATATGAGTCTTTTTGGTATACATAAGTCAGGGACGTGGGTTTGTCAAAAATTGATCAAAACAGCCAGACTAGCAAGACACATAAAATTCATTATAGATGGTGTTGAACCTTACTGTGCTGCTTTGTTCAATGATCAGTTTGGTAATTATGTGATTCAAGAGGTAGTAAAATTTGGACCCCAATGGAATCAATTCATCTTTAATAATATCATAGCCAATTTTTGGACGATCTGTGTGAACCGGTATGGGGTTCGTGCAATCCGTGCATGTCTAGAAACCGCCGAAGGAAAGGTAACTAATGAACAATTAATCATAATAGGCAGCATCATTGTATTATATGGGAAATACTTAATAACAGACCATAATGGAACTTTATTAATTACATGGCTTCTAGATACATCAAACTTTAACAACAAATATTTATTGTTAACCAAGCATATCCTAACATACCTTTCAGAACTGTGTTGTCATAAACTAGGATCGTTAACTGTGTTAAAAATATTAAATTCAAGAGGCAACGAGTTATCCAAAGAGTTAATTATTGAGAAAATTTTCAATTTCCACGATAGTAAAGACATTACTGAGACGTTACGTTGTATACTAAGCGATTCTACATCACAAGGCTCTTCTTTCTTGTACAAAATGATATCATCCAGATTAGTGTTAGATTATGAACAAAAGGAAATTGCAATTCAACAAACAAGAACCGTACTATTGGAAAACCCTCCTAGACATCCGCATCACCGTCTAATGGAAGAGATCGGATTAGTGACTACGTCTACTGCCACTTCTAGATGGTAAATAAAAATCAAATAGAAACAGGAGGGGGGTCAATCAACAAGACCAAAGTCCCTGATGGCTATGGAACAATTTCTACAAATTGTCGACACAGACAATACATCAAAAATGAACTTAGTCAGAATTCAAACAGATTAATGTGTGGATTCTTCCTTACTAATCAAAAAAGCCTTTCCGTTTCTTTTTTTTTTTCTTTTTTTTTTCTTTTTTTTTTCTTTTTTTGGTGCTCCGTGGAAAACCTCAATCCTGATATCCGTCTTACACCCGTCCGACTTGTAGAGATTCTTAGTCATCGCTTGAAAAAAATAAAATGAAAAACAAAAGGAAAAGAAACGAAAAAAAGACACTTCAGTGTATTTCCGTCTTATTTCCATGGCTCCCCTGTTCCGTGGAGAGAATTACTTTTCCCGGGCGGTTCTAAGACGGAGATTGCAGCTAACAAAGAAAAATTTTACGGGAACAATATGTTAGAAAGCTTTGTAAGATCAAACGAATGTTAGACCCCTTCCATATATACTATCAAAAGATTAATGAAGAACATCATGGAAATCATTTTTTCTTTTCTGTATGGCATTGCTGCTAGTGACCATCTAACCAACTATTTAAACATTGATATATAAAGACGTACCCTTGGCAACATAAACCAGTCTTAAATTTTTTGTGCATACTCTCTTCGTATTTTATTTTTAAGACACTTAAAAAAATACATGTCCAAACAAATACGACAGGTCAATAGATCTAGTATATGTTAAACAGAAGATTCATATTAGTCATATAGATTTAATTGAAAATGTCATTTATTAATACTTATAAAAATACATTTTTTGTAGACGTGTTAGAATACTTCAATATTGTGACAATTGAAGAAAACTTACCACAGTTATACGATGCTAGTGATTTTGCTTCAAATGATGCAGAAAGTCAAAGAGTAAATGCAGCTGTTAAGAGTGACTCCAGTGTAGATTCAGAGAAGCAATCTGATTCTATATCTAATTCCAACAAAGAGATACAAGATTTTGATCCGTTTCTGGTAAGTTGGAATGGATCTGATGATCCGGATTTACCATTGAATTGGTCTGTTCCAAGAAAAACCTTTTTAATCTTTCAAATCATGCTTTTGACTTGTATAACGTATATGGGCTCATCGATATATACGCCAGGTCAAGAAGAGATTCAACAAGAATTTAAAGTTGGTCATGTTACAGCCACTTTGAATTTATCTTTATATGTTTTGGGTTATGGTTTAGGTCCAGTTATCTTTTCTCCATTAAGTGAAATTGCCAAAATTGGTAGACAACAAATATATATCATTACACTTTTCTTTTTCACTATTTTTCAAATTGGCTGTGCCACTGTTCATAACATTGGTGGTCTTATTGTGATGAGATTTATTACAGGGATTTTGTGTTCTCCATCTTTGGCTACCGGTGGTGCCTCCATTTCAGATTTAGCGAATCCAGAAATAGTCCCTGCTCTATTAGGTCTTTGGGCCATTGGTGCTGTTGCTGCTCCTGTTGTCGCACCTTTACTTGGTGCAGCTATGACTGTAGCCAAAGGCTGGAGATGGATCTTTTGGTTATTATTATGGATTTGTGCTGCTTCTTTGATTTTATTCATTTTTTTCTTCCCTGAAACATCTCATGCTAACATCTTATCTCGTCGTGCTGCTAGATTAAGAAGACAAACTGGTGATAACAGATTTTACACTGCTCAAGAAAAGACTGACGCTGAAATTAAACCAAAGGAATTCATTATCAAAACTTTATACAGACCAGTTAAGATGATTATTCAAGAACCAATCGTTCTTGCCTTTGACGTCTACATTTCCCTATGTTATGGTGCCTTCTACTTATTCTTTGAAGCTTTCCCAATTGTCTTCGTTGGCATTTACAATTTCACTTTAATAGAACTGGGTTTAGCCTATATGGGCTTTGCAGTTGGATGTGTATTTGCTTACTGTGGTTTACTATTTTTCTTAATGAAAGTGATTGTTCCAAAATTCAAGAGTAACACTTTCACCCCAGAGGCATTTTTGATTTTGGCTATGTGTGTAAGTTGGTGTTTGCCATTATCTCTTTTCTTATTTGGTTGGGCTGCTGGTACTCACTGGATTGTTCCAATCATTGCAGAATTATTTTTCGTTCTTGCTGTCTTCAACTTATTCCAAGCTACATTTGCCTACTTATCAATCTCATATCCAAAGTATGTTGCTTCAGTGTTTGCTGGTAATGGGTTCTGCCGTTCTATTTTTGCCTGTGCGTTCCCATTGTTTGGTACTGCTATGTACAACAATTTAGCCATTGATGGGTATCCTGTTGGCTGGGGTTCCTCTTTAGTTGGGTTTTTCACTATTGCTTTGGCATTGATTCCATTTGTTTTATACAAATATGGTCCAACATTACGTGCAAGATCTAAGTTCACAGATTGAACAGATAATGTCATAATACTATTAACAGAAAAAAAAAAAAAAAACAAATAGACTGCATATTTACACATTGATACATTTATATAATCATTTCATTTATTCATTTCACTTATATAAATATCCTAATTTTTAAAATAATATTAAAAAATAATGTAACATAATATAACATCCCACTAGTTTTTCAATTTTTTTCTTTCCTTTTCTTTTTTTTCTGTGTCTTTGTACAGAACGGTGTTCTTATATAATAAAATAAATTAGGATCTCAATGCGCCAAAGTATTATGATACACACATATACATATATACATAAAATACATTACAAGCATTCTTTGTCTTATTCTTCTTCATCCTCGGATTCTGCATTTTCTAACCATGTAATAAATGGTTTAGCAGCTCTACGGACTTTCTTTGATATGTCTCTTGGTACAAACTTCTTTGATGATTTAGTACCGAACCTCATAATTTCTTCTTCAGATATAATGTCATGGTTGTATAATTGAACTAAGATCTTTGGCAAAGATGGGATCAAATCTTTATGTTCTAGACCTAAAAATCTTTCGATACCACCAAGGAAATTCTTTTCATATTCAGGGGAGACAAAGATTTTGTTGAAGAAGGCACTATGATCACCTATTTCATCGACGATGTCTTCGTCGAAAAGTGTTTGGGCTAAAACAGCAGCAATCTTTGGTTCTTGTAAAATATCTAATTCAGCTGCCTTCTTATATAATTCCACGTCAGATGGTAATTCTTCTTGTGCTAAGATCCATTCACCGTAATCGTCTAATTTGGATATTTCTTTACTCATAATACCTGGGCCGACCTGAAGTTCTTTAGCACGCTGTCTAATAGCTTCTTCAGACATATCCACAGCCCAATCATCATCTTTTACTTCAATCTTTTCTAATTCGGATGCAGCAGCATTAATTTGACGAGCCAATTCATCGTCGTCGTCATCACCAGCACCAGATTTATCAACACTGGCATCGTCACCTTGAGTCTCTGATTGATTCACATCGTTAGCAGTCTTCCCTTGAGCAATATCTGAAATGGAGACACCACCACCACGGACATTAGCAGATGCAGTGGCAGCCTTCTTCTTCTTCTTACCACCTGCAGCGCCGCCTTCAAAAGATTCCGGTGGGTTTTTCAATATGAAAGACGATAGCTTATGTCTAAGATCCATTGGAGTTCTCTTACCACATGCTTTACAGTCTCTGACTAAATCTTGATCTTTGGTAATAATGATTTCAGTTTCTGGGTTTTTACAACTGCCACAAAGCACGAACTTATTGATGAAACCGTCAAGGACATCTTGCAATTTAGATGGTTCATGGACACCATTAACTAAATATCTATCCTTTTCCATAGAGATAGAAGTTTGAGCACCTAATTCGAAACCGAAATATTTGATAATGTAAGGTGTGGATCTGTTTAAAGCACGAGCCACATCAGAGGCGTTGACGATAGCTGTCTTGATACCATTACCCCTACCTTCCACTTTAGCTTGGATTGGAGGCATCTTATAACGGTAGAAAGGATCATGGTTATCTCTACAAATATTGATAGACATTTTTACTTCTTCTTGTCTTTTTTTTTTATTATTTTGTTGCTGCTTGGTTTTGCTACTTGTTTATCTTTGAATTGTTTCAAATATAAGTTGATCCAATATAAATATTCAACTGTATTTAAGAAATTCGAGGGGGAAAGAAGGATGTAAACTTAATGGCGACTCTTTGCCTTCTTTGTATCACACATTGACATATTCCTCTTATTCATCATACAGTAGTGCAACGTTTTTCTAATGGGGGATCTTTGGTTTTTTTTTGTTTTTTTTCGTCTTCTTCTTTGCCAAAACAGCTTCTTGTGGAAAATGCTAAAATTTTGCAAAATTTCGCACTTTCGTTAATAATGACCCTTATAAATCCCGAAATAGACGGAAATTTTTTTATTTCTGTCACGTGATACGTTGTACCTTTTTTAAAAAAAAAAATTTAACCCTCCCACGAAAAGATAGGGTTGGTATATTAGTGTAATTAGATTTTATAAGATTGGACGGTTATAAGCTAGGGCCTTGAGAATTAAAAAAACAATTCTTTTATAATAATGCTTAGTTTGCACTACAGTGTCACTCAATAATAAAAAAAAATACCACTAAATTGGTGACACAAGTGTTATCCGTTTAGATTATTGCATACGGGGAAAGTGTTTTAATTTAAAACACTGGTAATATGACAGATTTCAACAAGGTGTACTAAGTAAAACCATTAAATAGTGACTATACTTTTCCCAATAACATTTATAAGAGTATATATATATCATCAAACCATTCTTGGATGTATGTCCTGCTTTCTATTAAAAACTTTTTTTCAACATATCTACTTAAAATTTGAATAAGTAACATAAAAGATAAGATGAAGTAAAAAAACACAATTCATTAAAAATATGTTTTTTTTTCTTTGTAGAGTATCAATTTTTTTGTCAGATATGATCGATGGTAACAACAGTAAACGAGACTTCAAAAGGAAAGATCAAAAAACTCAAAAAAAAGAAAAAGTTGATTATAACACCATGCTTGACAAACATCTAAACTCTTGTTTCTAGTAAAATAACAATAAATCATGAAAAATCGAGAGTAGTATTACCACCCAAACTTGAAATGAGGAAAATAGAAACTACACTTTTTCAAAGCCAGTATGGGCTAATAGATACAATATAGATATATAGTTTACAATTTGACACATTGACGGATGTAAATGGCAAATATACTCCCTAAGGCATGTGTATATAAATTAGTCAAGCATTGGATATGTCTGGAATAATAAAAGAACAAGAAAGACTTCGGACTTAGCTTAAGAGATTTCATTTCTTAGCAAGTATGTGATGGTTGATACAGCGCTGTCGTATATGATAACCAACTTTTAGTAGTTGTTGTTTTGAATCAACTGTCATACTCATGTTCACAGGAATACTAAATAGTCATACTTTTGCTAGCAGCAACACACAGAAAAGTGAGGCCTAATATTAATAGTATGACAGGAGGATAAGAAGGGAAGAATCCATCTTGAGAATGAAATGTGATGTCGCTACAGAAGGCAAGGCAGTTTTATTATTTATTTTTCAACTTTGACTTAGTTTGATGTGAAGGACGTGCCGTGCATCCGTGCATCCACGGATGTTTGATTTTCGATTGCTATAGTTTGGTTTTTTTATTTTGCTCATTTCCCGAAGAAGCAAGCATTTCCTGTTTTTCCCTTTTACAGAAAAGGAGAAATCGCAGCTTGCTCTGAAGGACGAAGAGTCCACACGTAACAAGACAACGAGACAGATGGTGGGCTGGGAAGAACACGAATTCTAGTTTTCCGCGAAGGCTGGGTGAGCAGATCACTGAGTGCGCAGATTCAAGACAAGGGAAAAGGACCAGTCCAGCCAAGAAACACAGACGCATAGACACACAGACGCAGGGGGAGGGGGGGAGGAGGTACACGAGGATAGGCAGCCAGGCAGACGGTCCAGGCAGACGGTCCAGGCAGACTGCGTTGTCGCTGACTCTATTGCTCTTTTCCAGTGGTGTTCACATCCTCTCCTCGCTCTTCCACCATCCCGCCCTCCTGCTCCTACCACCGCTACTAATTTCCTCGTGATGTTGGAGTAATTATCCAGGTGGGATGGAATAGACTATGCCAGTTTCCTTATCCTGGCTTTAGTATAGATCACTTTTAGAATTGACCTTTAGAGTGGTATTTGAATAAAGGTAGGTGTTATCTTTCGTAGATAATGTACCTGCTTTCTTGGTGGTATATTAAGACTGCCTCCGAAGTTGTCTCCTTCGTTTGCATTTCTCCTTTATTTTTTTTCTTTCTCCATTATAGGAAAGAGACCAAGTAACGTTAGTTTTAGTGTATGTACCCCTATGTTAGAGTAATCTGTCGAATTGCAAACAAATAATATCAATCAAAATCTGGGGAAATACAGTGTAAAGTATAAGCATTAGGATGGAGTATAAGCTGAGTTTCGTATAGATAATATTATAAGGAAAAAAATGAAAGAAATATTAAGATACCAGGAAATATTAAAGAATGTTGAGGGATGTTAAGATTAATTGTTAAAACTACCTTGAGTAATTTTATAAATTGAATATATATGCCAAGTTAGAATCCAGAGAAACATCCATATTGATTTTTATGATAATTTGTTTTATTTTATTGCAATTTTACCATTAGTCAATGTGAAAGAATAAAGGAAAATATTATTCCTTGTTATCTTTTCTTTTTTGTTCTGTTCAGGTTGATTGATAAGACCATAGTGATTGATTACTGTATTATTAGTAGTATTATTTTTGTTTGTTTGTTTGATAAAAGAGGAAACATAAATACTAACAATCCTATAATGAAACAAATATTCGAATGATTGCATCGTCAATATTGTTATGAACTTTTGCTATTTCATTTTGTTTTGTTTTGTTCTTTTTTTTGTTTTTTGTCAATAGAATTCAGAATGCCTCCAAAAGTTCAATTATCTAAGGCTGCCAAGGCTGCTGCCGCTTTAGCCGGTGGTAAGAAATCCAAGAAGAAGTGGTCTAAGAAGGCCCACAAGGACAAGGCTCAACACGCCGTTATCTTGGATCAAGAAAAATACGACAGAATCTTAAAGGAAGTCCCAACCTACAGATACATTTCTGTCTCTGTCTTAGTCGACAGATTAAAGCTTGGTGGTTCTTTGGCCAGAGTTGCTTTAAAACACTTAGAAGCTGAAGGTATCATCAAGCCAGTTTCTAAGCACGCTACTCAAGTTATCTACACCAGAGCTACTGCTGAATAAATATGATGTAATGTAATTTAATTTTTTACATACTTTAATAAATATTATATTCATTATGTATTAAATATCAAAAATATATATATATATTATAAAAAATAGTCCCATGGTAGTAGCTGTTGATAATTAAGCACTAATTATCCAATGACATACACCATATGTAGGTGAAGTCTACTCATCAATACTGTCACAACAGTTGCAGATCAGGTTCACAGACGCATACACACGTATGCAATTGGCTCTCCTTCATCATTGGCATTGAGAATGAGGGTTGTTCCTATAAATGAAACGAGGACTCCAAAACCCTAACGTCTTTGCATGTTCGTACAACACGATGTCACAAATCTTTTATTTTTTTTTTTCGAAATTTCTTTTTTTTTTCTCTCTCTGTTTCTTTTTTCTATTTGCGAGACACTGAAGAGTATATAAAGTGGATGGATGTTGAGACATAAGAATTTTTGAGTTCACCCCTTCTGGAGTGGCCACGTTTGCTAATCACCACAATTTCTTTAACAAAAGCTCCAACTCTTCAACCATTGAGTCTGCCGTTGTAATGTTGGAAAACACCTATCTAATGTTGAGATCTATGTGTGGTAATGGCTAACGTATATTACTTTGGATGATATTAGTTACATATATTAACTAAGTAGGTAGGTGTCTATTTGGTTAATAAATGGCTACTATTCTCCAAAATTATACATATGTTTAGTCTCTGTCTTTTTTTTTTCTTTATTTTTTTTATTTCGTTTCCTTCCAGGGGATTTAATATTTCAGGTGATTATAAAACATGGTAATTTTTAGATTATCGACTCTGAGGATGTATATGCAGGAACAAATTGTTAAGGAATTCTTCGTTTATGATCAAATATTATTTCCTGGATTGGAAAAGAAAAAGTATAAGTGTTATTTATTTTTTTATGTGTATGTGTCCATTTACCTCATTCCATATCTTTTCTATTTTAAGATAGAGTGATAGTTGGTTTTGAGAGTATGCATAGAGGGATAGTCACAATAAGGATTATTATTTTAGATAATTGATCTGATGAATAGACACCACTTCGTGTTTTTAATTATCCGGCGATTATTCATCGAATATGTGCCATGGATACCTTACATGCATCACCATCTGAGTATCTATCTTATTCTATATATTATTTCCTTATTTTCTTCTCCCTCTTCCTCTCTCTTAGAGAATAAAAAAAATTAATATTGATTTTGTGACATTATATAAATGATGCAAACATTTTTTTTTCAGTTCTGCTTCTGAACCAAATTTTTACAGGAAGACAAAAAATATTACCAAAAGCTCGAATATCTGATATATTTTGTAATGTCACAGAATATTATTATTAATTTACTTTACCTTTCTCGCTTGCCCCTGGTCATCCCTCTTTTGTTACGAAGATTACTTGTGATGTGGCAGTATCTAAATAAAGTAAAGTTCTCTTACCTTATCTCTTTCAAAGATTATTATATTCTTTAGTTCAATGCAACTTTCTTTTTTCTCTCCCAATATCTCCTGTAAATATAATATCACACCGTAAAATGTCTTGTCAAAGGGAATTCTTTGAACCGTGCTAGTTGTTCTCTACTTTCTTTAGTATTGTATTACTAGTAGAGAAGGGAGATAGTGATTATTTGAAAGAATTGGAATTCTTAAATACTTAAATAAATTTAATTAATTATTATTCTTACTATCGATATACATTTATTTATCAACAAAAAAACAAGAGGGATATGATAATATGCAATAACATTATGTTATACTTAACGGTCATGTGGAGGGATGTTATAAGAAAAGGATGCTGATTAGAGCTTTTTTTTTTGATTTGTGGATATAACAGAAATAATATAAAATGAAAAGAGAAACAGAATAAAGACAACTTAATTGAAATAAGAACATATTCTATCCTTCCTTTTCATGTTGTGTCGACACTCTTCTCATGGCAGCCAAAAAGTCTTCTACACTTCTTGGTGATTTCTTTTCCTTTACAGGTAACCCATTCATTAATCTGTCAAAAGCTATTGATTCAGATAATAAATAATACGCTCCTCCTAATACACAAAATACACCAACTGACCAAATCCAAACACGAACCACAGTGACAATATCGTTCCAATTCTGTGAAAACCAACCAAACAGTGCAAACATGGTAGCAATGATATCAACTATAAATACTGCACCTGCTAATTGCCACGAAGGTAATGAGGACCAAAATGGCCCAACAGCTCTTGTTATGAAAATTAACCAATTCTCGGTTAATGATATCTCTAAGAACATTACACCATCAATGGAACCAAAATTTTGAATAATACCACCTTTTGGTAAAAACATTGTAGTTAAAGCAATCCACGACCCAACTGCCAGAATAAATCCTAATATTATGGAGATCCCCCATAATCTTGGTAAGTTCCATTTAACAGGCTTTTGTGAATATGGTGCATTATCATATGCTATGGCTAACGTAGCAATGTCAGCAAAAATCGCAATGAAAACAATCAAATTAATATCTAGCGTTCTATTCAAAATTGCAATCCAAAACCCGAAAAAAATCTCTAAATGCAATGATAATGCAATACGATAAACCACATATGAATACATTCTATGGAAGATTTGCCTTGAGGTCTTTAAAGCGTCGATTATTGCAGATAAACCTGGTGCTAAAAATACAATATCGGCTGCAGATCTAGCTGCATCTGTGGCCCCTTCAACGGCTATACCCGTGTCAGCTTTTTTCAAGGAAGGTGCATCGTTTACCCCATCACCAGTCATGGCTACTAAGTAACCTCTATTTTGCAGGATTTCCACCACTCGATATTTATGTTGTGGGAACACTTCTGCAAAACCATCTGCATTTTCCACAAAATCTGCTAGTTCAGAACCTAACATATCACCTCCACCACCGAGTCCCAATCTTTCAGCATTATAAATATTGACACCCAAACCTAATTGTCTAGAAGTTTCTTTAGCAATACCTACTGCATCGCCAGTTAACATTTTGACCCTTAATCCCAAATTTCTTGCTTCTTGAACAGTCTCGGCAGTGTCATCTCTAGGTGGATCCATGCATGGCATCACACCTAAGATCTCCCAATGTTGATCTTCTCTTTTCCTGGCAATCCCTAATGCTCTAAATCCTCTTGAAGCCAATTCAGCCACTTTATTTTCATAGTTTTCATGAATATCTTCAGGAATTGGATGATCTTCTTCTACGGTTTTTAAAACAAACAATGGCGCACCTTTCACACATGTGATTCTTTCACCTTCTGGCGATTCAACTACAGCGGTAACTTTTTTGGAGACAGGATCAAATGGATGGAACTCCAAGATCTTGTATTTTGTTAGTGCTTCTTTAGCCTTGGAATAATTAGCCAATGCTTTCAAAAATGCTTTATCAATAGCGTCCAGACCTTTCTTCTTTCTTGAAGCAGCCAAACATGCCGTTAACATTAAATCATCGGCAGAGACACCTTCAACGGTGTATGGTTCGTGTAAAGATAATTTATTTTTAGTTAAAGTGCCTGTCTTGTCAGAACATAAAATTTCCACCCCTGCCAGAGACTCAATGGCCGATAATTTTTGAACAATTGCCTGTTTTTTGGCCAAATATGCAGCACCTACAGCCATAGTAGTGGTAACTACAGCTGGCAACCCAACAGGGACACCAATAATCGTTATCCCAAGGGTGAATCTTAGGATGGTGACAATGGAATTTGTTCTATAGAATGATGCAGACCATACCAACAGGAGGGTCAGAATAACTAATACCAATAAAATAATACCAATCCCGTTTAATACCTCAGTGAAATGGCCTTGGCCACTTGAAGCTTGACCAACTAAAGCAGCTGCACGACCTACAAATGTGTCATCACCGATGGCAGTGACCACCATAAAGGCCTGTCCTGTCTTCACTGTTGAAGAAGAAAATGTTTGATCACCATATCTTTTGTCAACAGCCAAAGATTCGCCGGTGATTGCGGATTGGTCAACTTGTAAGAAACAATCTTCTGTGACGATAACACCATCAGCAGGGATAATCGTACCTTCGTCCAATTGTAAGATATCACCAGGGACCACTTCATTAGCGGGGATTTCCACTAATTCTTCATCTCTAATAACGATAGCAGTATTAGCTAAAGTTTTCTTCAACTCATCGACGATTGAACCTGCTTGATATTCTTGGATAAAACCTACACAAGCATTTAACATCAAAAGTCCACAGATTACACCGAAATCGACCCAATCACCAAGACCGGCTGCGAGAATGGCAGCAGCCTCCATCACAAATTGAATAGGGCCAATAAAATAAGTTAAAAATTTGATAATCATATTCTCATGCTCTTCGCTCATCTGATTCAAACCAAACTTTTTCCTTCTTTTTTCTACTTCATCAAAGGTTAAACCTTTATTTGGATCAGTTTGTAACAACTCATTGGGCACTACTCTTTGTCCACGTACTGCATGGTCAGATACTATTGAGGCTTCTTCTCCCTCGTCATAATCCTTACTTGATTGCAAATCCTCGATCAATTGATCAATATCCTCCTCAGACTCTTCTTCGTAATTATCATTATTAGGAATAGTAGTATTTGGGTTATGTGGCTGATTTTTTTCATCTGTGAAAGGGACTCGATTAGACTCGTGACTATTACTCATTATGTGATATGTACCCCTTGCTTGATATAATAATCTCTCTTGGATATAATAAGACTAGAATCAAAGAGGAACAAAAAAAAAGCACAAAGTAAAACTATGAAGGATGCTAGTATCTAATCAATATGAATAAAAAGTGGAAAAAGTATGGTTATTAAGCGTCTTGGCCTATTTATACTAGTTACATCGCAGCCACTTGCTATTGAAGAATGTAAGCACCATCACTACACACACATATATATATCTATACGCATGGTTGTATATGTATGTGAAATTAAGATAGGAATATATATCCCCTTGTAAAAAGATTTATTGACATGTGGACTTGCATAGAATACGACAATAAATTTGGGAATGTGTATATGGGGGAGAAAGAACAAAAGAACAAGAGGTTAGTTAGAGTAAGAAATCTTTTCTTGTATAGAATGTAAGTGATAATGACAGGACTATTGATCCCTTCACTCCCTTCCCTACCTTTAAATTTTTTTTTATTATTTCATTTTTTGGTTGTGTGATTTAATCTGCGATGATGTGTATTTGCATATTTATATGCAGTAAGTATGTCTCGATGTATTAATAATGTTGAAGGGAGATGTTACAAGGGGAGGTCAAGGGAGGATGAGGGTCGGCCTCAAAAGGCAAAACAAACAGTACTTGTATAATTTAAATAGACAATTTGTAACAACATGACACTGTAATACAATGAGATGTGGTTTATGTGGAAATGAAAAATTAAATATAAAAAAAAAAATTGCAACAGATCGTCCTTCAAGCACTGCGATTGGTGTAAAAGCAGGTTGCGGCAAAGGAGCCCCACTAAATATAGTAATAACAAAGGGGGGGGATGATTAGTTCAATACTCATTAACCAAACCCGGCCCATTCGATGGAAAAGAATGACGTATTAATAGTACCCGATTTTGGTGAAGGTAGATTAATATCTTCAGAATTTGTTACATCCTTTAAAATGGAATCTATATTATCTTTGATGCCTCCGATGACCCATAGTTTCTTGACAGCAGTGCCTAATCTTGCACCACTTGTCAGTGAAATGAAATCAATTGGATCATTATAATAATCTAATGCGCAGTTTATAGTTAAATGAGAATGATACCTTAGTGGATCACCAGGGTAGGCAACATACAATCCACCAAATCTGCCACCAGGCAGCATCACATAATTTTGTTCCTTTAGTGATTGGTACAGTAAATAATTATTCCAAGCACTATAATTAGTTATAAGATAGTGTAATAAAGCCATACTTGCAGAAGATTTTGTATCTTTAAACGTCTCATTGACAGAGTAGTCTAGTATCAAGGATGTATTTGGTGTTTCAACAAACAACGAAGATTCTATAAATTTATCGTTACCAATAGTTCTTGTCGTAACAGAAGTGTCGTTTTTGGTTTGACCAATCCCCAGTTGTTTCAGCTTCAATTCATGTTGTTCTTTTTTATATTCTCTTTGTAATTCAAAAGATTGCAATAACTTCTTCTTAGACATCTCCCACAAATGGTTACCCTTAGATTCCAATATTGCATTGAATTGTCTTGATACAGGGCCCTCGATCAATTTCAACTGAGCGTGCCCATTCAGTACAAGCCATATAGTCTCTTCAACCATAAGTTTCAATGGAATTGAAAGGAAAACATTTTGTTGTGTGGCTGTGGGTAAAGTGCCAGATAGTATACCACATATCCCGAGTTTTCTTAATTTCAACACATCATCAACATTAAATACCATAGGACAAACCATCGATTCATTATTGTTTAGATCATTGACAAGTAATCTTATACAGATTAACGATGAGTTGTCCATAATTCTCTCGCTGATATCCCTGTTTATTTTATTTTTATTTTCTTGCTTTCCTATCTATCTTCTTGCTGTTAACTCACCATCCACTGTGATGAATCATTGAACCTGCCAACCACTGCGGGTCCTCCCCATACGTCTCTTCAAATGCAACAATAGTCGATGGCCAAAAGTTTGTTAAACCATTTCTCTGAAACTTTTCAGTGCGACGCGTAAAGTTGACGTCGGCTTTTCCTTTTTCTGGTGGAAATTTTTTTTTTTTGGGGGGGAGGAAAGAAAAAAAAAAGAAAAAAAAAGAAAAGTGACGCGTCAAGCAGAGTGGGAAGGTCTTTGAAACACAGATATTGCCAAAATTTGGTGAAGAAAGAAAGAGGAAGAAAGGTTAATTTAATATATTTAGTTCAAGACTGCGTCTGCATGTTATAGAATATACCGTTAAAGTATTCTCAGACACATATACTTCTGAATACTTTTGTTTTTGGTTCTCTTTTGTCTTTTCTTTAGGTGATAGTTAGGCAAGAAAAGTACTGCAAAAGTTATCACATAATTAATCTTTTTTTTTACCTTATTTGAGAATGAGTGCTTCTGATGTTAATCCTGGAGATATTCTGAGACTTTTCACCGATCAGGAAAAATATGTCCAGGCCGCTAAAGGTGTATACCAAGTCCTTAACACTAGAAAGTTTGATCCAAGTACAAAAAGTAGAAAAAATATCATTATCTTAACTGATGGGAAATATCATGTCAAAGCGTTATTAAGAAACACTGCAGCAGATAAGTTTCAGACTAGTGATTTACAGAAAGGTGACATTATACAGGTGCTTGATGGTGAACCTCATGTCATTTTGGAAAAAAAAAAATTTGTCTTTTTAGTTGATGATTTTACAGTGTTGCAACGTAATGCCAAATTTAGTGAGGAAGAGAGTATCTTTTTAGATAAATATTTATATGATCAGATGGATAGATTGATACCTGAACTGAAAGGTGGTAATACAACCTCGACTACTACTGTTCAACCTTCAGCAACAGCAGCTACTGCTACCAGGAGTTTTGGTACTGCTGGCATTTCTAATCAAGATTTCCAGAATAACATGGCTTCTTCTACAATGATTTCAAATTCGAATATGGATTCTACAAATAGATATTATGGTACCAGTAATAATAACAACAATAGTAGTAGTTCTCAGAAATCCAGACCCATCTTTGCTATTGAACAATTATCTCCATATCAAAATGTTTGGACCATTAAAGCAAGAGTCTCTTACAAAGGTGATATTAAAACCTGGCATAATCAAAGAGGAGAAGGGAAACTGTTTAACGTCAATTTCTTAGATACTTCAGGTGAAATCAGAGCTACTGCTTTTAATGACAATGCTGTCAAATTTAATGAAATATTGCAGGAGGGTAAAGTCTATTACGTGTCAAAGGCAAGACTACAACCTGCTAAACCACAATTCACCAATTTGTCGCACCCTTATGAATTGGCTATGGATAAAGATACAATCATTGAAGAGTGTTCAGACGAATCAAATGTTCCAAGGACTCATTTCGATTTCATTAAATTGAACACCATTGAAAATCAAGAAGCTAATTCCACTGTAGATGTATTAGGTATCATCCAAACAGTTAATCCGCATTTCGAATTGACTTCAAAGACAGGTAAAAAATTTGATCGTCGTGACATCACCATTGTCGATGATTCAAATTATTCAATCTCTGTAGGCCTTTGGAATCAATTAGCACTTGATTTTAATTTACCTGAAGGGTCAGTGGTTGCTATCAAGGGTGTGCGTATATCTGATTTCGGTGGTAAATCCTTGACTATGGGTTTCAATAGCACTTTGATTCCAAATCCAGAGATCCCAGAAGCTTATGAATTGAAAGGCTGGTACGATGCTAAAGGTCGTAATTCCAAATTCACCTCTTTAAGACAAGAAATGGGTACTGCAAATAGTGGGAATGCAGCTAAATTCATCTCACAAAGAATCACAATAGCCAAAGCATTTGCAGATAATCTAGGTAGAAGTGAAAAAGGTGATTATTTCAGTATTAAAGCAGTGGTCAGTTTCTTGAAAGCTGACAATTTCGCTTATCCTGCATGTTCAAATGAAAATTGTAATAAAAAAGTCGTTCAACAAACAGATGGTACATGGAGATGTGAAAGATGTGAAGTTAATCACCCTGAACCTCAATGGAGATATATGTTAACCATCTCTGTGATGGATGAAACAGGTCAAATATGGCTTTCTTTATTCAACGATCAAGCAGAACAATTATTGGGTGTTGATGCAGGAAAATTGACAGATTTGAAGGAAAATGACCCAGATTCGTTTACCAATATTACACAAAATGTTCAAATGGCTGAATATGATTTTAGAATAAGAGCAAGAGAAGACAACTATAATGATCAAAGTAGAATCAGATACACTGTAGCTAATTTACATAAATTAAACTTTAAGGCCGAAGCTGATTACTTGGCTTCTGAATTATCCAAAACATTATTAAATTAAAATAGAAAAAAAAGAGAGAAACAATTTATATATATATATGAATGTAAGTATGTGTGTGTTGTGTCTAATGTTTCCTAATTTTTAGATGTATATTCTGAACTGTTTGATTCATGATCATCTCTTGTCTGTATATAAATAAACTAAGTGTTAATCATAAAGTAGTTGTAGGAGAATACAACTGAACACATTATCACATATTATAAACTGGATATATACCTGTACTGCATAACATATATGTAATATTTTATAATAATAAATGACAATGGAAATCCAAGAAAAAATTACCTTTTTTTTTACTTTCTTTCCTCTCCCTTTCTTTTATCTTATCTAATCCGGTTTAGTGAACCAAAGATTGAAGAATCTGATTCTGCTTGGGACTTTAATTTATCAAATAATCTCCAGTACCGTAATGTCTCATCTCCAGCACCGGAAACCACAGTCGTACCATCCGTTGATAAGGTTAAGTGTAAGACTCTAAATGAGTGGCCCTTCAAAATGGCTATTGGATCTAATGTTGGATAATCCCAGACAGTAAGATTAAATTTGGAATAGCCATGTGATGTAATAATTTCATCAGTATTCCTGGACCATAACATATTACAAATTTGGGAATTTGTATCAACATCATTGATTTTTGTTTGGTTATTTACATTCCAAATCTTTAAATGACGATCAGCAGTACCACCACCTGTAGCCAGTATGCCCCTTTTATGTGGTGACCAAGCAATGGCTTTCACAGCAGCTTTGTGTTCTGTTAATGTTAAAAACGGTGTCTTTGAGACACCGTCAAACACATTAACAATATTATCATTACCACCGGATGCCAGTTTATTCTCATTGACGTTCCATTTAAGGCCACATACTTCTTGTTGGTGTGTTTCAATACTTTGAAAATATGGTTCAGCAGTACGGACATCTCTATGTAAGATTTTCCGATCTCGACTACCTGATGTCAATATATAATTGTTCCATGACAGACAAGCAACTCTATCCACATGACCAGACAAAGTTCTAATACATTTTTTCTTCGTCACATCATATATTTCAATAAGCCCATTATTCTGTCCTACTGCCAAATGAGAGCCAGCTCCCACCCAACTTAAACTCGTATATTCATCTTCTGTGTCGCATAAATGTATAACTTCACCTGTATTATTGTTAGTTAAAAAAATTGATTTATTTAAAGCAACAGCTAAAAGGTCTGTAGATGACCAATCAATTAAATCATAATAAAAATCATCAGCTAATGATGGTGCATCTAATACCCTGTATGGTACTTTAGCAATTTTTCTTACACTTTTATTTGGTGATAATAGTAATTGTTTAGAGTCAGGCCTTACTGGAGATCTATGATCCATAAACTGTGAAGACTTAATATAATTAGATGTAAAAGAAGGTTTTTTAGTAGGTGAACGTTCTTGATAGGTAAAAATACTAGCACCCCGATTTGTATTACTAAATGGTTTACATATATTATCTGCAGAGAACAACTTTTTTGGTGTGACTGGTACAGAATTCAATCTCTCTGAATTTGAACCACTACCATAACCATAAAAATTACTAGAACTATCATTAGCACTATAATCATCATCGCTACAATTGTCATTATCACTATCATTATCTATTAAAACTCCATTAGAAACACTAATAGGTGTATCATTTAAATTAAAATATGAGTTGCGTCTCTCTGGGGATGGAGTGGAAGGTTCCCTTCTTTTGCTACTGCCACCATTAGCACCATAATTACACATCATTTTGGTCTTTGTATTTTCGATCTTATTAATTCCACTCTCTGTACTATCCTTTGATAAAAGATCACCAAAAATTTCATTTTTCAAAATAGTATCGAAAGTCTCATGTGCTTGTCTTTCCTTTTGGAATACCACTTGATCATCATGGTCAATTGAAGAATTACTAAATTTTGTTAAAGACACGGTACTTGCTATAGACTTTATAGAATTTAGTCCAATATCAGTTCTTGTTGGTATAAATCTATCAGAATATGTGATGGTATTAGATGAAGTGTTAGGTCTTCTAGTTGGTGAAGATAATAGTGAATTTGACAGGTTTGTGGGGCCAAATGTTTGTGATGAAGGTCTTTTATATATTCTCTTTCTTGGACTACTATGAGTACTTGTACAATTACTGTTGCTTCTGCTAGTGCTAGTACTAGTAGAAGTAATTTTATCTTCTAAGGATGTTGAGTTATCTGTGGTAAGCGGAGTGACGACACTCCCTGGTGTAGATATCGTCTTCTTGCCCCCCTTAATCGGCGATGACTTTGGTGTATTTGTGAGGAATGGATTGTGCGAATATTGAGACATTATTAATGAGTCAGTGGCCTTTTTATTTTATTTCGTCTTTTCGTTCTGTTTGTTTTTTTTTCGCTTTATATTTTTCACAAGCTTGTGATCTCTTATCCAAGGATGTGTATATGTATCTAACGCTTAGGAATAATGTGATACAGGATTTCAGTTGGAACACAATTAAAATGGGAAGGAATATAAAAGTAACTGGCGCAATAGCTTCAGGCTTGTCTTTCCTTTTGGCGTAACTGTCCAATTGTCCATCTCTATTTAATTCTGTTTTTATCTCTTTTTTATATCTCCATTTCTATTTCTATGTGTGTTTTTTTTTTCATTACCTTCGTTTTTTGTTCTAAATGGCCACTTTACCTAATTAGGCAAAACATGGAAAAGAAGTCTTTCTATTGTTGTTTTGTTACTAATCAGTATTAGTAATATCAATGTTGCCATTATTAGTAATAATAATAATAACTGATAATGGATGTTAAAATGGTTCTTGTTGGGAATCAAAATAGCAATACGTATCTTTGTGATATGATTAAGGTGGAGTAGCTTAAAGTTAGTTACTCTTAAAATAGTGTTTGTTTCTCTTGTTTTTCTCTTGTTTTTTTCTTTGCTTTATTTTAATGTATTCTGATAATTCATGGTTATGATTCTTCCATAATCTATTGGAACAGGACATTGGTCATAAGTTAAATTGTTTCCTCTGACATCATACTTTTCTTTAGTCCTTAAATCAATTGGGATCAATTCATTATTATTGTTAATCATATTGTATTGGGAGTGATGGTTTTGGTCCTCATCAAATTCATCGAATTCGTCTTCTTTCTCTTGATAATCAACATTTTCCTCGATCTCTTCAAAATCGGGTGCCAAAGCGCTCCATTTAGGTGGAATAACAAGTGACCATATATATACATCTCCAGTCTCAAATCCATTACTTGCAATAGACATCGTATAATAGTTCCAATCGATGTCCATTAATTCTTCTTCCGGACCTTCTAATACTCTAACCAAGGAACCAAAATTTGTTTCCCAGAGGTATAGTTCATGTGTGGAAGATCCATGTGTTGAAGCTACAATATAATCGCCTGATTTATTACTGAACACGATACCGTTCCATTGTAATTTATTGATCACATCTTGATATTTATGTTCTAAATTGAGTACAAAATTCTCGTTTTTCGAGTCGAAGGCTAGCGAATATTGTCTAATTGTCCTATCTGAACAATTAATAGCCATTCTGTTACCATTTTGTGAAATTATGATATCCTTGATATTGGAATTGGATATCTTAATTGAATTTAAGACTTTAAAATTTGGCATATTTGATATCGAAGTCAATGTTTCAGAGTCTTGTTTATTATTTGACTCGATACTATAAAATTCAAGCCAACCTTTGGAACTACCTGTGACTATAACATTTTTCATTTTTGGGTGTATATAAGTAGTTAATATAAAACCATGATCTTCATTTTTTGTGTCTCTATCCTGTTGTGTCTCATCGTCATAATGATCGCCGTCTACAGCATTTCCTGTATTATTTTCTTTCAAAGGGATTTTGATATTGTTTATTGGATCGATATAAAAAGCATAAGATTCCTCATATACAGTAGCCACTAAATATTGGTTAATTTGATCCGATTTGGGAGATTCAACAATACTGTCTTTATCAACTGGAATCCATTGACAATTCCAGACTGGGCCATTAAACAAAGTTTCAAAGATTGGTGTTTCAGGTTTTAAAATATCCCAGACACGACAATACCAATCCCTACCACACGTAACAATATATCTCCCTACTTTATATTCATCTATATAGGAACAGTAACTGATATCTGACCATTGAATAGATTGTACAGCTCTTGAATGGGCACCACCGTATTGAGATCCTAAGATATGGATTGGTCTGTATGTTTCAGTATCATAAATCATTACTGAACCGTTAACTGAACCAAGGGCTAAATAATGACCTTGTGGACTATATTTGAGGCATGTTGTAATTAAAGGATTTTGAATCGTATATGTCAATTTTTCTGGGTATTCTTTCAATACAGTAAATGGATCTTGTAACAATAAATTCATTTTCCTCTAATAATCTAAGTCAAATCAAAGAAAGGAAAAGATAGATTTTAATATGTTCTTTTTATATTAATAAGTTAGTTTGACCCACTAATCCTTGTTTGGTAATACAAAGTGTTTACGTATATACAAGTTCGAATACAAGATCCATTTTATAATATACACTTTCTTCTGTTTAAGTATAGAATATTATGTCACAATTCTACTATGTTTTTTTTTCCTTTACTCTAACGTGTTCATCTTATGTGTTTATTATTTATTTTTACGCGTCCCTCCCCATCTCATCTGATCTCACCGGCTCGTCCATTCCATTTCTCACAAAATAAATTTTTAATCTACCGACCTTTTTTTCTTCTCTTCATTTCGTCCACCTTCGTTTGGGGCTTTGTGTGATGGCGGAATGGGAGAGGAAAAATGTAATTCCGCCTACGTGCATTTCCTTGTAATATTCTTATTTCCGTTTTCTAGGGTTTGTTATTTTTTTCTTCTAAATTTCATTTTTTTTGGAAAAAACTAATTTCGTTTCTTTTTTTTGGATGAAGCCCTAAGTCGAATAAATTTTTCTGCTTTCTTGGAATTTTTTTTCCCCGCCTTTCGTACTTTTGTTTATTTTTGTTTTCCACTTTTACGTGACATTATTGTTGTTAGGAAAAAGAAAACATGAAAATGTTTAAAAAAAAAAAAAATATTGGGAACAGGAAATTATTACTTGTAGAACAATCTTACTTATGAAGAGTGTAGATTTATATGTATTAAACACTATAGACGTGTACTTGCTAGAATCAATAACATAGCTCTCCTCATACCTGCCGCCACCACCACTACTACTGCTGATTTATTTAGCATATTTAAAAGATGTTTGGCGTTTCAAATTGTTTATCTACTCTTTGTTTGATCTCATTTTTTGTACAAAATGTCTTTGGTTTTTATTATCTAAATAATGCTGGTGAAAGAAAATGTTTTCAGAAAGAATTAACTAAAGATACTTACATTCAAGGACGTTATTCTGTATCAGTCTTAGATCCAAACACTCAACAATACACCGATGCTTCTCCAAATGAAATGGGCATTATTGTTGACATCGAAGAGATATTTGATGATAACCAACGTGTAGTACATCAAAAGGGTTCCCCAATTGGTGATTTCACTTTTGTCGCTTTAGAATCAGGTGAACATAGAATTTGTTTACAGACTCAATCCAATGGTTGGCTATCTAAATCTAAAGTTCGTGTTGATTTGGAATTTGAAATAGGTTCCGATGTGAAATTGGATTCAAAGAAGAAAAAGACAATGGAAACTTTACAAGGCAGAATCAATCTTTTAGCATCAAAAGTCGTACAAATTAGATTGGAACAAAACTTAATGAGAGAACGTGAAGCTCAATTTAGAGACTTATCTGAAAGTGTCAATTCTCGTTCAATGTGGTGGTCAATTATTCAATTGATTGTTCTTGGTGTTGTAGGTTTTTGGCAAATGAAACATTTAGCTACATTCTTTGTCAAACAAAAAGTTTTATAAAATAACTAATGGGAAGGCTAAAATTTACACATGTTACTGTAATTTTTTTTTTCAGTTATTTATTTCGACCCCTCCACGTAAATCTTTTTTTGTTTTGAATATGTAGATATAATTTTTAAATATGTGCGTATGTATAAAGTAATAAAAACTTTTACTAGTACTAATTTTCTTTGTAATATAGACATATAGATAAAAGAGTATTCTGTATGTATAGATAGATTTTAATGGATTAATTTTTATCTATTAATATTTATTAAAGTTTTAAAGTATATTACAGTCAACCTTTTATTATATAATTCATAATTCCTTAATAAATAACAAATTATGTATATATTTCTTATATATAAAATATATTAGTATATTATATTAAAAGAAAAAAGTTTAAAGAAAGAAAGAAAAAAAAAAGTGTAAATACTTAACATAATGCATTGGATTCATGGTAGAAGTAGGCGACAGTTAGTAGAATAAATGATCTAGTTGGATGCTTTCAATGATAACAATTTAAAATACAAACATTGATTTGAAATGATCTACTTTGGATTCATCAATAGTAGCAACATCGATATTAGATTTTGTTGGTGTTGAGAATTCATATTGATATTTATTCGTTTTCTCCTCTACCTTAATATTATCCTGTTTTGTTTCTTCTTCTTTCGCCTTACTTGGATTCGATATTGTGAATGTTGCTGTGGTCAATTTTGAAGAATCTTTATCAGTAGTAAAGATAGATGTAATTGGTGCACTTGATTTTGAGGATGCCGTTTCATTACTGTTATATACATTTGTGTCCTCTTTTCTACTATTTTTGTTGGAGAAAGTGAAGGTGAATGAAGAAGTTTGTGGGATAATTGTGTCCTTTGTATCTTTTATCTTTTCCTTTACTGTTTCTGCGATAATGACATTATTGCTTAGTGAAGATGATTTGGTGGGTTTATGTGTATTAATAAAATTAGCTGTCGAGCTGTAGTTGTCGTTGTTGGAAATGGAAGTAGTTGTGGTAGTAGATGTAGTACTCTTTACAGCTGTAGAAGGTTTTTCATAGTCGATTTGTTTTGTCTCAAGGTTCAAATTTTCATTCTTTTTTGGATTGATCAACTGTTTCTGTGGTATGGGTTTATGAATTATTGATGAATATGGGTTTGCTAAATTTTCAGATTCTTGAGATATAATCAAAGTATCATTTTTTTCCTCAACCCTTGTTTGATTAATATTTTTATCATCACTGTTGTTGGTAGTTTCTAATAAAGTCACTAATGCAGATGCAACATTAGTCAATCTTGGTCCCTTGACTTTTTTTGTTTGTGAAGGCTTAGTTATAGATTTGCTTTGTTGTGATTGTGGATTTGCACTGGAAGTGGAAAAAGACCTATGATTGGATGGATATTTAAGAATTACAGTGTTTCTATATGGAGATCTCACGCCTGAATAATTAAAGACTCTCCTTACAGAACTTCTATTAGATGAAGTTGAGGAGATACGCGAATTGGGACCATTTATTGTTGTCATAGTGGTATTTGCTTTGGGTGTATCAAATTCAGGCACATATTGAGGTACTTTTAATCCTGTAATCGTCGTGTTTCCAACATCATTATCATCGCCATTTACTGAGTTATCGACAGTAAAATTAGAAGATTTGGAAAGGATCCTTGATTTATTAAATATTTGATTGGTGTTACTACGGAAATGGTTGCCATTGCTAATATTATTATTGCCTTGGAATGAGGAATTGAAAGTTGAATTAAATATATCATTTTTGTTACTATTAGATAGATGTGACACTGAAGATTTTCTTAAAAGTGACATTACACCTTCTACTTCAATTTCAGTCAACGGCTCACCACCCTTTTGTGCAAAAAAATCTGCCAATTTAGCATTTGAAATGTTGATCATGGAGATATCATCATTTCCATGTTCACTATCGTGTTCATTTTGTTGTTTGTTGGAAATACTATCGTTATTGTTATCGACTTGAGGATTTGACATCAAGATAGATTTTGCGTTACTTTCTTTGAAAAATCCGCCAGGCACAGATATTGGGCTGGTAACATTATTAAGTTCGTTTTTATCGCTGCTGTTATTGATTGCGTCTATCTTTCTTGTTTCTTCTACATTGGCGGACTTTATAGAATGAACAGTTTTATTGATGAAACTTTTAAGTTTATTGAATATAGAGACTCTTCTTTTATCATTAATTTTGTTTGTTATCTTGGTCTTTGGTTTGTCATATGGTGCGACATTTCTAATATCACGGAAGGATTTGGAATTTAACATCTTGTTAAATGATAACAGAATACCCTATGTTATTATGTAGCGGATATTGGAGTTATCTAAAGAGGGAGAAAGAAACGATGAGAAGAAAATATTCAACCGTGACCGTTGAATGAATAAGTCATTATCAAGAAGACATGTTTTCCAAATAAATTCTTTTTCAATTTTTTTTTTATTACTTCTTTTTTTGCTTGTCGAATTTTTCATTAATAATTTTTTTTTTCCGCACTACATATAATATGAAGAATATCTAAAGTAAGTTAAGGGAAGGAAAGTAAAGAAATACTTACAATTATAGTAATGTCGATACTACATTATATTATGTTATGTTATGTTATGCTATATTATATTATATATGAGTAAGTGAGTGAATGTGCATTTCTGTCGGCGAACTAAGAATTTTTTTTATTTTTTGTATTTTTTTTTTGTGTTGTTACAATTTCATTGTCAATTCCAACTCGTCCAATCTTCTTCTACCACGTCTACTTAATCTATCATTTTCTCTTTTCAATCTTCTTAGTTTCCTTTCTTTCTCGATTTCTTTCCTTTGAATTTCCTCCGGCGTCAATACTTCAATCTTTGGAACCCAGTTTTCTCCCAAATCATCTAGATTCAATCGAACACCAGCAAGATATCCAAACGCAGCTTCATTATTCAAATTAGTAATAGTAGAACTGGTACTATTGCTACTGCCTTCCAGATATTCTTTCTTAACTTTCAATAGGGTGTCATATAGGGAATATGTAATAATTGGCAAAAACTCTCTTTTTAACCCTAGATCAGTGACCAAAATCTCAGAGAACAACTCAGGTGTGAGGCTTGGGTCACTCAAATTCCACTGGAAGTTATCTTCTAGGAAATAGTCCTGTAAATGGCAAGTCAAGTTGATCAAAATTTGCAAATCTTGATCGAATTTAATAGAAGCCACGGTCTCGTATTCCTTGATCGAGTCATTTATGGTATTGACGATCTGTTGGTTCAACGCAGAGTTATTTTGTAGATCTAGGTCTTGGCAATAGATGTTGGCAAATTCCTCAGGTGTCATTGATGGATCATTAATGTTCCATGTGAAATGATCTGTTATTTTCACACCGTTATTCTCAATATTTAATGCGATTGGTATTATGATGGGTTCCAACTTTGAACTGTTATCTGTTTCAACCGTACTACCAGTAGTGCTATTAGTACTAGCAAGGGCAATAGAATCGGCAGCGCTAGCAGTAGTAGCAGTATTAAGGATGGAAGATATAGAGGAAGCTATTGGGGGATTCATACTAATGTTTTTGAACAAGTCTAGTCTATAAGGAGTCACAATTTTACTCTGCTGGAAAGTTTCTCTAATCTTTGGGTATTTAAGCACGTTGAATATATCGTCTTGTTCGTCTAAATCAGGCAGTCTATCCTTAAGATCGATTTTCTTAGAAAAGTTAGTATTACTAGGTGTATTATTATTAATATTATTAATGTTGTTATTGCCATCCTCATTATCTATGTTGTTGTTGCTATTGTCGAATGAATCAAAATGTGCACCAGATAGTAATGGATAATTTATATTATCTCTATATTCATTATTATTGATACTGGTATTATTATTGGAGTTGCTACGATCAAAGGGAGCAGAGTTCATGAAGTTGTTGTTGTTGTTGTTACTTCTATTATAATCGTTAGCGGAACCACTAGTATTAGTGGTTTGATTATAAGTTGAGTATTCATTGTCACTATTCTCCTCGCCGATCAAATCGTCGAAGAGATCGTTATCGAACTCTGCATAATTGACGACCTTCGCCCTTTTATGGCCCCGTACCTGAGTCTTTGCCAAGGAAGTATCTAGCAAGGAGATAGTTGGTTCATTTCTGATTCTGTTGTGGAAATTGGTCAAATAGGCCTGCGGCAGTAAAACGCTTTGGTGTTCTTGTAGACTTGGCATCTTCAAAAGACGTATATATGTATATATATGTATTAGTGTTGTGGATGCGTTGTGGATGTGTGTTGTTAGTAGTACACTGCAGGGTACACTTAGTCTATTATAATAGCCACTTGCAGAAATGTAGCATACACACACACAGAGATGGATAGATATAGCACCACAACTCAGCAGTAAACTCAATTACTCAAATTACCCAGCTGCCCTCCCTCGTTGCAGTTTCCGTTGCCCCAAACAAAACAAAAACAAAACAAAAAAAAAAAAAAAATAAAAATATCAGACAGGAAGTCTCCACCCACACACCCACAGCAGTCACGTGGTTTCCGTCCACAGTGATCTCCTGCTACTGTGTCCAAAAGAGGAAATCACACAAACAAAACAGAAAGGAAAGGAAAAGAAAAGAAAAGAAAAAATCTTTCTCTTTTTCTTTTGCATCATCGCTTCTGAAAAAAAAAATTTTTTTTTCTTTTGTGCTCCCCCCCCCATTTTTTGCTTCTTTTTAAACGTTGAAGAAGAAGAGGGAAACGATTTTGTTCGATTCGAAATGCTTGTTGGTTTGTTGTTTGGCACCTCTTTTCGTCGTCTTCTCTTTTTTTTTTTCACTTTTCACTTTTTCACTTTTTCACTTTTCCCAACGTTGTTTGCTTGGTTTCTGTCTCTCTTATATTACAATTTATACACTTTGTTTAATTTAAGTCATCTCTTCCCTCTCACCAATCCTTAAATTGCATCTGTCTTGTCTCTCTTCTCTTCCTTTCCTTTTTTATACTTGTTTTGTTATTTGACCTGTCCTTCTGCAAGCAGAAATAAAAAAAAACCAAACCAAACCAAACGAAAATAGACACTTGCAAAGATGGCCGCTACTGACTTCTCCAAGATCGAAACTATCGCTAACTTAGACAAGCAATTAGCTGAAAACTCCTACGTCGAAGGTGCCTCCGCCACCCAAGCCGATGTCGCTGCTTTCAACGCTTTCAAGGCTGCTTACCCAAATTTCACTAGATGGGTCAACCACTTAGCTGCCAAGGCCGATGAATTCGAATCCTTCCCAGCTGCCTCTGCCTCCGCTGCTGCTGCTGCTGAAGAAGAAGAAGAAGACGATGACGATGTCGACTTATTCGGCTCCGATGAAGAAGAAGACGAAGAAGCTGAAAAGTTGAAGGCCCAAAGAGTTGCTGAGTACAACGCCAGAAAGGCCGCTAAGCCACCAAAGCCAGCCGCTAAGTCTATCGTCACCATCGACGTCAAGGCTTGGGATGACGAAACTAACTTGGATGAAATGTTAGCTAACGTCAAGGCCATCGAAATGGACGGTTTGGTCTGGGGTGCCCACACCTTCGTCCCAATCGGTTTCGGTATCAAGAAGTTACAAATCAACTGTGTTGTTGAAGATGACAAGGTCTCCTTAGACGACTTACAAAACCAAATCGAAGAAGATGAAGACCACGTTCAGTCCACCGATATTGCTGCTATGCAAAAATTATAAGCTGACTTTCCATATTTTCTAAGTCCCTTTATTTATTTATCTAACTACTTATTTCTTTTATTTTTTTTTTTTTTGCATGCATGCTTTTTCTCACCCGTTTGTCCCTCTTCATTTCTCTTTAGCAACATAATATATATATATATATATATATATATAATATAATATAATATATGATATATATTTATTTAAAAATTGCCTTTGTTTGTCTAAACACCCTCTATCTTTGTTTTGTTCTTGTTAGTGTAGATCATTCATTATCATGGTGTCTTCTAGTTTTCAATTCCAAGATTATTATTTTTCTTTTTTACTTCACATTTCAAATGTTAACTGATACATAAAAATAGCATCGATCCTTCGATGCTATTTTTTCTACGTTAGAATACACGACACAACCTGTAATTACTATGAAAGTGGGTGCCGTTGAACTTGATCCGATTCGGATATTCTAAACATTTATAAAATTACCAAATCAATCAGTCTTTAGATTTTGTATTTCGTTATTCACTTTTTCTAGGAAGTTGTGCAGGAATAATATCCAAAAAAAAAAAAAAAAAAAAAAAAAAAAAAAAAAAAAAAAATAAAAAAAGTCAAATAAGTAAAATGATAAAAGCTATAATATCTTCATCCAGATTTGAAGGATATGAGTAGAGTTACTCATTTATCTATTTACTATAATTATGCAATTGTGTGAGTTATCTTGTTAACTGTAGATACAGGATCGTAATACTTTGTTGTTCTTCTTCCTTTCTGTCCTCCCCTCATTATTAATTAATAATAAGTGTTATCCTCGAGTACCCAGAATCAAAGTAAGAGGTTAGGGTTCATGACTCCTTATAATTACCTACCTACATTTTATTCCTTTGACGACAACGAGAAACAGTTTTTCCCAACTCCAACAAAGATACTGTGACATATGTTGTCCTGATGTCACGCTAGACGATCTTGCAAGCTCTTTATTCGACGACGACGTTCTTGTTTTTCTTGTTTATAAAATATATATATCTGTATATCTGTGTATCTTAGTTTACTCCGTATATACAGTATAGTTTATGTATCATAGATAGAGGACAACATCAAACAACCAAGAATCATTCATCATATTTATTATTCTAGAAGAGGATATCTCTCGTTGTAGATCTTCATCTATTACAGATACGGAGAAAAAGATAGGGAAGAGTAATCTTTTTACAAAGATTGGGAATATTACATTCAAAAAAAGTTACTCCGCGACGGGGAATTGAACCCCGATCTGACACGCGACAAGCGTCCATTCTGACCATTAAACTATCACGGATATCAAACTTATTGTTTGTGTAACATATGTAGTAGAACTCATCAGTCTTAAGTTAGTTATGTATATAAAAGTAGTTAAACCCTAGCATGTCATTTAGGGTTAGAAAGTTAGTTTATACCTTGCAATCTGGAAACTGAGAAAACTAGTTAGGTCAAAAGTGGAAAAACAATACAAGTCACGTGTTCAGGAATAAGAAGAAGAGTCACGGTTCG